>JAQHUG010000434.1:124538-167287 GCA_028555095.1 Dicrostonyx torquatus | reverse complement strand
TGGTAGCTCAGTTGTTAGGGTGCTGGGAGCTCAGTTGTTAGGGTGCTAGTAGCTCGGTTGTTAGGGTGCTGGTAGCTCAGTTGTTAGGGTGCTGGGAGCTCAGTTGTTAGGGTGTTGGTAGCTCGGTTGTTCAGGTGCTGGGAGCTCAGTTATACAGCGCTCAGGAAGCAAGCTCCAGCCTAACACATGTGGAGCTGCGCATCTGCTTCCAGCATTGGCCAAGCCAAATGCGCAGAGGACACCTGTCCTCTCAGTACGCATGCCCCTCTTGTCAGTCTGAGGCAGGAGGATCAGGAGTGCAAAGCAAACCTCAGTTACAGAGTGAATTTGAGGCCAACCTGGGCTACATTAGATGCTGTCTACAAAATAATAACACTAATGAGAGGCTGGTCCAATGTCCCGGGGTTTACCTGGCTTCTCTGGCATAGCACCCACATGGTAGTTCACAGCCATGTGTAACTCCAGTTCCAGGGACCCCACATCTGCCCTGGCCTCCTCAGGTACCAGGCATGATTGTGGCTCACAGATATAATGCAGGGAAAATGTCTAAGAACATAAAATTAGTAAAAATCAACATTTTTTTTTTTTGGTTTTTTGAACACGATTTCTTGTAGTCTTGGAGCCTGTCCTGGAACTAGCTCTTGTAGACCAGGCTGGCCTCAAACTCACAGAGATCCACCTGTTTTAATCTCAGCATTCAGGAGGCAGAGGCAGGCAGATCTCTGTGAGTTCCAGGCCAGCCTGGTCTACAGAGCTAGTTCCAGGACAGGCTCCAAAGCTACAGAGAAACCCTGTATAAACAAACAAAAAAACAAAAGGCCAAGTTCCAAGACAACTAGGGCTGATACACAGAAAAACCCTGTCTCAAGAAACATCCCCCCTCAAAAAAAAAAAGAATGAAAGAATAGAGTTGTCTGCTCCTGACCCACAACCCTCACTGCCATCTCACGCTAGAAATGTTATGTATGGAGATTTTCTTTTTCTTTTTGTTGTTTTTTTGAGACAGGGTTTCTCTGTACAGGCTGTTCTGGAGCTCGCTCTGTAGACCAGGCTGACTTTGAACTCACAGCGATCCGCCTGCCTCTGCCTCCCAAGTGCTGAGATTAAAGGCGTGCGCTACCACCACCCAGCTGATTTATTAACTTTTAAAGATTTACTTCTTATTTACCTGCACATGTAAGGGTGTCTGAGGGGCCAGAACAAGAGCTGGGGTGACAAGCCTTTGAGCTGCCCACTGTGACTGCTGGAAACAAGCCACAGGCTCTGGAAGGGCAGCCAGTGCTCCTAACGGCTCAGTCTTCTCTCCTGCCCTCACCCACCTTATTTTTTTGAAGCAAATTCTCTCAGTGAACCTGGTCACTACCACCTTGGCCTCTTCTTAGTTTTTTTTTTTAAAGATTTACTTATTTATTATGTATACAATATATATTGTATACATAATATACAACAATATTTACATAATATACAATAATATACAACAGTCCTTCCATGTATGCCTGCAGGCCAGAAGAGGGAACCAGATCTCATTACAGATGGCTGTGAGCCACCATGTGGTTGCTGGGAATTGAACTCAAGACCTCTGGAAGAGCAACCAGTGCTCTTAACCACTGAACCATCTCTCCAGCCCCCTCTTCTTAGTTTTTATTTTGAAACAGGGTCTCACTGTTGCCCAGGGTAGACTTAAACTCGCTCTGGCTCCAATTCCAAACCTTCCTGGTTCAGACACCTACCAGGCGTGGTCGGCCAGCAGTTTCCTAACTCTCTGCAAAGGAAGCAGACCTGAGATTTGCTGCCTACACCAGGGACAAGGTCCTGTTCCTATCCAGTGTGGGGCGGCTTGTCCAGGGGACCCAGGTTTGAATCCCAGCACCTACATGATGGCTCACAACCATTGTAACTCCAGTCTCAGGGGAACTGACACTCTCTTCTGACGTTTCTGGGCACTATATATAGGCAAACATGCAGGTACCTATATAAATCATAGTTTTTAAATAAATACATAAAAAGTCAGACATGGTGACTCACTCCTTGATTCTCAGACCCCAGCAGATGGATACAGGTATGAGTTCAGGACAGCCATGACTACATAAAAAGACAGGGCAGTGGTGGAGCACACCTTTAATCCCAGCACTTGGGAGACAGAGGCTGGCGGATCTCTGTGAGTTTAAGGTCAACCTGGGTCTATAGAGTGAGTTCCAGAACAGCCCCAACACATAGAAATCTTGTCTAAAAACAACAACAACAAAAACAGATCTGGAGAGATGGTTCAGAGGTTAAGAGCACTGGCAGCTCTCCCGGAGGTCTTGAGTTCAATTCCCACCAACTACATAGTGGCTCACAACCATCTATAATCTATAATGGGATCTGGTGCCCTATTTTGGTGTGTAGGCATACATGCCAGAACATTGAATACATAATAAATAAATAAATCTTTTAGAAAATATATAAAAATAAAATAAACAAACCAGATATCCTAGTTGGATGTGGTAGTCATTAGCTGTTATCTCAGGCCCTGGGAGGTGTGTGCAGGAGGATTGCCAGTTTGAGACCACACTCCCTTCTCAGACTCTCACAAGGGATCTGTTTACTCAGAGATCCTGCCTCTGCCTCCCAAGGAGTACTGGGACTAAAGGCCACCACTGCCTGGCAACTGAACTGTTTTTAAAAACTTTTTGAGGCCGGGCAGTGATGGCACACGCCTTTAATCCCAGTACTCAGGAGGCAGAGGCAGGTGGATCGCTGTGAGTTCGAGGCCAGCCTGGGCTACAAGAGCTAGTTCCAGGACAGGCACCAAAGCTAGAGAAACCCTGTCTCAAAAAACTAAAAAAAGCCGGGCAGTGGTGGCGCATGCCTATAATCCCAGCACTCGGAAGGCAGAGGCAGGCGGATCTTTGTGAGTTCAAGACCAGCCTGGTCTACAAGAGCTAGTTCTAGGACAGGCTCCAAAACTACAGAGAAACCCTGTCCCGAAAAACCAAAAAAAAGAAAAAGAAAAGTAAAACAACAACAAAAAAAACTTTTTGAGACAGGTTCTCATGTAGCCCAGTCTGACTTCTGATAACCCTATTTCAGCCTCCTCAATGCTCTTTAAGAAATTTTATTTTAGCTGGGCTCGGGAGGCAGAGGCAGGTGGATCTCTGAGTTTGAGGCCAGCCTGGTCTACAAGGACTAGTTCCAGGACAGGCTCCAAAGCTACTGAGAAACCTTGTGGAACGGAACAGAAGACCCGGATATCAATCCTGTCATTTACTTAATGTTGAGGATGAATGTGGGTGTGGAGGTCAGAGGGCAGCTTCTGGGAGCCGGGCCTCTCCCTGCACCATAAGTAGCAAGGAAATAAAACTTAGGTGGTCAGGTGTGATGTCAAGTGAAGGTCCACTTCCGGTTGTTTTTCACAGATAGAATCCCATGTAGAGCAGGCTGTTCTCAAAGCCCCTACCTAGTCTTTTCCTGCCTCTAACTCCAGAGAGCCGGGCCACCACCCCTAGTGTGCCCTGCGGGAATGGGGGCAGACCCGGGAACTCTGGCATGCTGGACACCTTTCTGCCCACCGAGCCACCAGCTGGCCTGTGCCCTGACACCCCCGGGGACATGCCAAGCCTCTAACCCTTCCAGGTGGCACCACGCCCTGCCATCCCCGCCAGTTTGGGTGGTGACCGCTCCCTGCCCTCTGCCGCTCGCCAGGAACAGCTCGTCCCAGCCGAGGTTGCACTAGAATTTATTTTTGTGGTTTTCTCGAAGCTGGCAGAGCCTGTCCTCTTCTAGCCTGCAGTGGCAGAGAAATTCTAGTGTAGGAGACTCCGGGAGCAGTGCTCAGTTCAAGGCCTCTGGCAGTGCGGCATTTTGAGTTCCCACCTAACCCCACCTAGTGGGACACATGGGGCCAGCACAGTGACCTCTCCTGCCTCCTGCAAGTCCCGGCCTTGCAGGAGGCTCCTGCATACTGGATCAAGTCCGGTCTGCTTGGTCATCTGGGAAGTGTCACGAGAACAATGGCACAAACCGAGCAGGGAATCGCATGCCTGTAAGCTCAGCACTTTGGAGGTAGAGGTGGGAGGATGAGGAATTCAAGGTCCTCCTCCACTACACTGCCTGGGCTAAGCGAGACCACGAGCCACCCAGGTCTAAGCTACACCCCAGAACCCTCCCGCAGGGCACGGAACCTCGCCTCTCAGGGTCACTGCACTGCCAAGTTGTAAGCTTGTTTTTCTTTAGCCTTGTGCTTCCCTCTGGTGATGTCACCTCCCTGGGACCCATCCAGAGGGTTGTGAAGGAGGGAGCCCAGGGAACCAGTGACTAAGAACCTGTGGGCAGCCGACCTCTGCTGCTGGCACTGCAGAGATTTTGAAATGACTTTTATTAAATCCTTATAAAACAGAATACAAAATCCTGGCGTTGACAGACGGTGGGAATGGAGTCTGTGGTGGTCTTTCCAGCCGGCAGGACTGAGCTCAAAGTGCTTGCACGCCCTGCCCTAAAGCAGGTCTCATCTAACAGAATTCAGCATGGCTGGTGGCCAAGCCATGGATGTCACTTTCACAGTTAAGGGGTCTGACCCGTCCTCCAGGTTGGACAAGGAGAAGACCAAGGAAGTGACAGCCCAGCAGGGGCTAGTCCTTGGGTGCCTGGGAGCCCCCAGGGAGTCTTTGGAAATGTATCCAGAGGCAGGCAGGACTGAAGGCAACCTCTCCCACTGTGATGATCCTAGGAGACTGGGGAGGGTGCTGGGCAGTGCATATCCCAAGCCCCCACCCACCAGACCCCAACATTCAAGTACTCTTCAAGAACAGGGAAGCAAGTCAAATTATTTCTTTAAAAAAAAAAAAAGCTTAAACTAAACTCAATAAACAATCTTGACCAAGGGGTTTTGAGCCAGGAGCCCTGGAGACACCTGAGCAGAATGCAGGGCGGGGTGGCCTGGTCCCCAAAGCCCTCCCCCCACCCCCCACCCCCGTCCAGCAGGGCCAAGGAAAAAAATGGGAACTCGTATTGCATAGTAGCTCATGGCTAGAAACAGCCCCCAGGCCTGGGGCACTGCAGGCCCACCCAGAGCCTCCTTAGTCCCTCTCGGATGCCCAGAGGGAGGCCAAGGCAGCGCTGGCTCCTTTCCTGAAGGTAGGCACACCCATCCCCCTGCCCTTGGGGGCAGAGGAAGGTAAGGGACCTCTGAGTGTGGCTACAGCTCAGGTAACAGGAGAGCTCATGAACCCCTGGGGCAGCATCAGGCAGGCTGTGGCCATGGTCAGGCTGAGCCCTGAGAAGGGGCACTCAGGTGCCCTGGTGGGGAGACACATGGGGATGCCATGTTTGCTTATGTGGACTTGTCCAGCACCTCTCCCGCCTTGGTGGAGCTAGCTGGGTACAGGTCCTCCTCAGGCCCTGTTCCTGGGAAGTGGGACTGGGAGCTGTAGTCTTCTCCAGGGCAAGGAGCTAAGCAGCCTAGGAGGAGATTTTGATTGTCAACCCTCCAAGGGACAGGGCAAGTAGGTGATAGGGACTGGGGAATCAAGCAGGTGTGTTGTCCCCATCTGCCCCAGAGATCTCTATCCAAGACAGTGGAATCTCCTGCTCCAGACCCAAGGGTGCTCTGGTGGGACAGACAAAAGGGCCACTGCTCACCAGGAGAGCCTGTCTTGACGATACTGAGGGCTAGGGAGAGGTGAGGGGTGCTGATCCTGCAGGACCCCCAGCCCTGGAAGACAGCAGGATGGCTGGAGTGGAGGTGGGGGTGCAGGTGGCAGGAGCTTCACAGTTTACAGGTGAGCATCGTGGGGTGCAGGCTGAGTGGCCTAAACCCTCCGCCCTCCTCCTGGGCACTTGCTTTCAATAGTGGTAAAACCAAAACAAAGCCAAATAGGCAGGGAGGGAGTTGAGGTCAGGAAGAAAAAGAAAACACCTCCCAACAGAACCCTACATCCCCCAGCAGGACCCAGCTGAGCTGGTGCCTGGGATACCAAGAGGCAGGGCACCCAGGTTCCTAACCTTCAGGCCCTGCAGGGCAGCGGCGTATATACAAGGGGCTGGTGGGGGTCAGGCACGGTCCCCTACAAGGACCATGGGGGTGCCAGACAGGCTTGCCCTCTGGCGCCGCTGGGCCAGCTTGGACTGGGAGGGTGGGGACAGCTGCAGGCAGCGTGAGGTAGCTCGGATGACCACGGGCTGGTCCTGCCTGGCGTCCTCCTCACACTGGGCCAGCTGCCGGTTCATGGCAATGGCCTCAGCCGCGAAGGACGTGAGGTCTTTGGCACAGCTGTTCCTGGGAAGAGGATAGGGGATTGTCACAAGAGTGTGCCCTTCTCTACAGCCCCGTGGAGATACCCACCCTAATTCCAGTACCCTTCCAGGTACCAAGACCCTCAACGGGAGAGCTGCTGTGTCAACTCCCACGTCACAGTACTTAGGAGCCAGGTCCTCACTTAGGCCTCTGTGGCCCTAACATCCCAAGGGGCTCATCTCTATGGTACCTGCTGAACATTGGAAGGGCTCTGGCTTAAGTACCCCAGCACCCCAGAAAAATAAAAGCCCAAACACACACCCCAAGATACCAGGGCTCACCTCTGCAGAACCAACGGTGTTGGTAGGGTGTTCTCTGGGGCACACTGCAAGAAGGAAGGGCAGGGTTGGGGGTCAGAGGGCACTTGAAGAGTCATGGCCAGTATCAATCCATGCTCACCATTGCCAGACCCTATCACATAACCCTCTGCACAGTTCCCAGATCACCCTATCCCTTTGTCTGTCCCCAGAAAGGGTGAGTCATTCTGGCCTGGGGACTTTCAGGGATACCAACTGAGCATTAAGAAAGCAAGGTGCGCCGGGGGCGGTGGTGGCGCACGCCTTTAATCCCAGCACTCGGGAGGCAGAGGCAGGCGGATTTCTGTGAGTTCGAGACCAGCCTGGTCTACAAGAGCTACTTCCAGGACAGGCTCCAAAGCTACAGAGAAACCCTGTCTAAAAAAACCAAAAAAAAAAAAAAAAAAAAAAACCCAAAACAAAAAAAAACAAAAAAAAAAAAAAAAGAAAGAAAGGTGCCCAGAGTGGCAGAACCTCACTGAGGAGTCCAGTGACCATGGCCAGATAGGTTGAGCTCTCAGCTGAGCAGGGATGGTGCTCGCTGGCCCCATTGGAAACCACTCCCAGTCATGCTGCTGGACCCTTCTGTATGTTTAATGTGAGGCCCCAATGCCCACCAGTTGAAGCTGGGGCTCGGAGACGCCTCCTCAGACCCCACAGCTCACCCTCTGCACCCATGGAGACCCCTCCACAGACCCCACAGCTCACCCCCTGCACCCATGGGTGCTGAAGGACTTGGGCAGCACTCAGCCTCTGCTTGGCGTCTCGGACCAGCAGCTTGGAGATGAGGTCTTTGGCAGCAAAGGAGATGTGGGCCCAGTCCTTGTCCGGGAACTCATACTTTCCCTCCTGGATGCTTTCAAACAGCATGTTCTGGGCGGGGGAGAGAAGTCACCCTAATCAGACCTGGCCCCATGCAGGAGCCATGATGGAGGTTGGGAGGGACGCTGGAGAAGGTCCAGACGCACAAGGGCAGATAACTCAGTGGTTAGAGCATTAACTGCTCTCAAAGAGAGCTCTGGTTTGTTCTCAACACCCAAATGGTTGCTCACAACATCTGTAACTCCAGTCCCAGGGGACCCAATGCCTTCTTTTGGCCTCCATAGGCACCAAATATTCATATGGTACACATACATACATGCAGGTAGAACACACACACACACACACACACACACACACACACACAAAAAAAAAAAAAAAAGACTTGAGCCCGAGGGTTCAGTCTGAGGTCCTGGTTTCCGGGGACAGCTACAGCAACCTCACTTCTCATCCCAGGGAGTTAGGGTTGTGAAGGGGACTCAGACAGGTGCACCTGGCAGGCTGGGCAGGCTTCCCCTCGGTCCCAGCCACAGTCGCTGCCACAGTGGCCCACGAAGGGCGGGTAGCCGCTGAGCAGGATGTAGAGGATGACGCCCAGGCTCCACAGGTCGCAGCGCTTGTCATAGATGCTAGCTTCCTCACTGAAGGCCTCCACCACCTCTGGGGCCATGTACTCAGCAGACCCACACTGTGGGGCGGGCACAAGTCAGGAGAGACAGGAGGTCCAGCCAATCAAAGACCAATGATGCACCCTCCCTCCCCCCCATTACAGCAGGGATGGGGCCGACTCCACCCCCGGCCCGCCAGTCAACCCGCAGCTGTTGCCAAGCAGAGGCCACGTTGGCAGGGGAAAGCTGTGGAGCCAGCCTGGCACCTGAGCCCAGAGCCCGCCCTTTCCGCCCCGCCCTCACCGGGGTGAGCAGCTCAGGTGTGGAGATGGGAGAGCAGTCTCCGTTGAGCTTGATGCCACTGCCCAGGTCAAAGTCGCAGATCTTCACTGGAGAGACCTGGGGGTGGAACCGGCACTGTGGGAGCTCTGGCTTGTAGGATCCCCACTGCTCTAGTCTCCCAAGGGAAGGGCGGTACCAGAGCCCAGGAAGGGTTAGTCAGGCGCCTCACCTGGTTGGGGTGCTCACACAGAATGTTCTCTGGCTTTAGGTCTCTGTGGGCGATGCCTAGGGAGGTGGAGCAGGGAGTTAGGGGTGGGATCCTCTAAAGCAACCAGGGCCTGGGGCAGTCTCCACAATCTTCCACCACACCTTTGTTATGCAGGAAGTCCAGGGCACTAGCCACGTCCTGCACCACCACGCTGGCCTCCAGCTCGTTAAAGTGGCGCCTTCTGTGGATGTGGCTCAGGATGGACCCTGTGGTGCAGGCCAGGGGCAGCTAGGTCATCTCTGTAGACCAGCCAGCTCCCAGCACCACCTCCACGTCATCAGAGATGCCCAACCCTGAGCTCTGACCATTGGACAGAAGATACAGCCCCAATTCCCATCTCCAAGCTGGGGCCCTATGAAAGGTGGTCCCCAGTCCCCACTCCCATGTCCTCCCCCGCTAGCACCCACCTCCACGCATCTTCTCAAACACTAGGTAGAAGCGGTCCTCCCCCTCAAAGAACTCAATCAGCTCTAGGACATTCCTGAGGTGGGAGGAAGAGGCAGAAGAGAAACTGAGGCATCCTGAGGTCCTCAGCACCTGCTACCCAGTCTGGGAGGTGACACCCTCATGGTGCCCACAGAAAGCCTGTTTTTCTGGCTGAGCCCAGCCCATCCCCTACTGAGGTGATAGGCTCTGAAGAGATGGCCCAGGCAGGCCACCTTACCTATGTCCCTGGCACTGGTACAGCATCTCCACCTCCCGGAACACCCTGCTGCGGATGTGGCCCAACTGCTTCTCGATGATCTGCGATGCAGGGAGGAACGGGGGTGGGGGGGGGCACCTGGAAAAGCTGCTCAGATGCAGCCTGAGGGAGTTGGCAAGCCTCCAACAGGCCCACCTGGACCTTGTATGAACTTGACGCCAGAGCCTTGGTCCTCAGTTCTGAAGGACATGGTTGGCCCCAGGACCTGAAACTTACTAGTTGTGGGAAGAAGCAGCCAGCTCTCCACCCTAACACAATGACCTCACAGGATTGCTTGAGGCTGAGTTCCTACAGGAGTCCTCTCTACCATGTGGCTGCCACCCCTGCCCCAGCAACGGCAGGGCCAAGCGGTCTCAGCTCCCATATGACCCATGCAACAAAGTACTAAACTACCTGGCTGCCAGCCCAGCCAGTACCATACCAAGTCCTTCCTCCTCTGCTCCAGACCAGATGGGGAACTGGCCCCAAGGGCCTGGGTCTGGCTCAGGCCAGCAGTGAACCTGAACTTCAGGAAGCCAGCCCCTTTGTACCCAGTAGAAGGAAGGCCTAGAAAGCACTATAGAACCTTTGCTCTTGGAAAAGAGGGGTCTCCAGGACTCCTGTTCTCCCCAGGTTGGTATTCTGACCCCCCTCACCTATCAGGTGGAAGGTGCAGGGTCCCACTGCCAGGATATTGTCCCAGTATCTGGTAACAAAAACCCATCCCAAGCCAGGTGGTGGCGGCACACGCCTTTAATCCCAGAGCTAGGGAGGCAGAGGACAGCGTGGTCAACAGAGTGAATTCCTGGATAGTCAGGGCTACACAGAGAAGCCCTGTTTCAAAACATCACCTCTCCTAGATTTAAAAAAAAAAAAAAAAAGCCTATCAAGGGGCCTTCTATCACTAGGAGCCAGATCTGGAGGGTGGTCCAAACATCCTGCATCAAACTAATAAAACTCATCCCCACCCTTGGGGAAGTGGGGACAGCTCTACAGGAACCTCTATACCTCCTGGCCTTCCCTAGCATCCCCTCCTGGGGCCACAGCACTGGGTGTTTTAATATCCTCCAGCCATCCCAACTTTGGGCCTCATTATCTCCTATACCGACACCCCTGCCCCCACTGTCCCAAGGTGTCAATGATCACCAAGGGACACCAACAGGAAGCCCTCAGGTCTTAGCACCTGTCACTCTGGCTCACAGTAGTGAAAAGCCACCAGTAGTGAATCCAGTTTAGGCTACCTGCCCACTCTGGGCCTCAGCTTCCCTATCTGTGTCCATGACAAGTGACAAGGCTGCCCAGCAGGGTCCCCAGGAGGAGGGCAAGCAGCTAAGCACCTGCCTGGGAACTCCCAGGGACCACAGCTCTAACACCCCAACTTCCAAAATATGACTCATCCTTTTCCTTCTCTGGCACCCTTAGGCTCAGGAGCCTCCGCCAGACTACAGCCCCACCAGTCATGTCACAGTGCTTCTCCTCGTGGACGCAAAGCTGACCGGCAGGCCCTCCAAGGTCATAAGGCTGTACCTGTACCAGGGCCTGCAGGGCTCTAGGTACATATGGGATGTGAAAGGCACAAACGCTGAGGGTCTGTACTGGGTTTCCTCAGTATTCCAGGGCTGTACTACCACTGTAGTCTATCTGTAATCCTCCAAGCCAGTCATCCTCAGAGGCAGAGGACCAGCATTAGGGACGGGCAGGCCAGAATGGCCTGACAGAAGTTTCTAGCTCTCAGTAACCATGCTAGGGCTCACTGGCCTTCAGCACATGGAGTGGACAAAGGCCAACTGTCATCGTGCCTTTCTGACTCTAGGTCTGACCTGGATTTCTAGGGTGGCCTGAGTCATAAGTTCTGGGGCCATTTTTACATACTGGTTTTCCATGGCTGTCATCTGGGGGCTCAAAGGCCACTGGCCCCTGGAGCAGCCACAGCTTACCTTGACAGCATACTCCTGGTTGCTGATCAAATTGACACAGGTCTGCACACGAGCATGGGCCCCTTCTCCCAGCACGTCCTCCTGCAGCTGGTAGACATCTGGTACACAAATGGAGAGATGAGGGACAGTAGCCCAGTGTCCCCTCCTCAGCAGACCCTGCACCCACACCCACTCACCTTCGAACCTGCCTGAGAAGCTGTCAGTAGCCCGACAACGTTTCTTTTTCCGGCCTCTCTTCTTGGCATCCGGAATGTCGATGGGCTGGCTGGAGGGCATGTCTGCAGAGGACAGAGACCCAGACAGTATACAGTCTGGCATAACCTGCCTCCCACAGGGACCCTGTGTCTTGCCCACTTTGTGGGTACTCACCAGGTCGAGCTTCACACTGTGGGCTGAAGTCAGCGTCCCCGTGCTGGGTGGGGTCTAAGGAGAAGGCCAGCTCGAAAGGACTTTGCCCCTGTTGTGGGGAGTACGTTCAGGTGGTTCTGCCAGAATGCTTGACCCAAAGATCACTCCCTCACAGTACTGGGGCCCCTGAACAACATATAAGCACTCCAGGCAGGATAGCGGCTAAGTCTTTGCCCTCCTCACTCAGCACAGGAGCTTTCACATAGGAAGTGTCTCGGGACCTCAGTGGCAGGCAACTGTGAGAGGCAGAGTCCCTTGGGGTCCACAGGATCCCGACTCATGAGTTTTACAAGACACTGGGCCATGTGGTTGTCACCTACTCCTGTTACTAGTTTAGGGTAGGAGGTGGCCAGTGACACCCCAGAGAGAATGGCCTAGTCCCGTGTCCACTACACTGAGGGACCCTGTTGCCTGACTGTGGGAAACATGATCTTCCTCTTCCAGCCCGCAGCTGAGTGACAGGAAGTCTAAGCCACACGGCCTGCTTTCTCTGCTCATGAGTAGAATGGGGATGCCTATCTGCCCAGCTGACTGAGGGCTGACCTCAGGGACAGGTGTGAGATCAAAGGTGGAGGCAGTGGTGGCAGGGAAGCCTTGGGTGGGGCTGACAGCCTGTTTTCCCACAGCCTCCCAGCCTATCTCAGGACCACACCCTTGAGTTTAGGCCTCAGTTTCCCTGTGGCACAGGACACCACCACCTCTACTCCCTATGCTATGTGTTCTTCCTCCCACAAATGTGAATGCAGTGCCTGATCTCTGGGAGGCCCTGGGGTCGGGAGTAGGGGCATTTCTGTGTGCTATGGCACCTTTTCAATGTGCTACGTATATCCAAAGCCACCTAACTCACAAGGACTGTTAACCCCAGGGGTCACCAATTTGGCACACATAGCCAATGGCAAGGGCTCACAGGCAAGACACCATTGGTATGAGTGTTCAGGGCCTGCCCAGTCCACAGCCTGCAGTGTCTGAGAAGCCTTCTTAGGGCAGATAGGGTCCAAATAGGACACCAGAGGACCCAGCTGTCAGAGGGTGGAAGGTCTTGAGACTGACAGGAAGGGAAGAGTTTGAGCTGGAATGCACTGAAGGAAAATGCTGCTTCATCCTTGGGCTGAAGTCACCAGGGGGGATCTGCAAGCTGGGAAACTGAAGCAAACCCACCACCCAGAGAACAAGACGTGGACCATGAATGGGTGTGGAGAGCCTGGGTGAAGTCATTGCCCCTTTCTGCATGTCCATAGTGGGAGGGACCGACAGGAGGGTCACCTAGGCGAAAGTCTCTCCAGGAGACCCCAGGGGCTATATATAGCGGAAGGAGCCAGACGGACAGCAATGTAGGAGGGCCTTATAAGCTGACCTGCCCCCAGCAGAGAGTCACCAGGAGACTGGCAGGAAAGAGGGCATGCTAGCAGGTCATGGGGAAGAAAGAGGGCCCACACATACAGTACTCTGATAAGCCTTGGCACCTGGAAGACCCAAGGCAGCCACCTGCACTACACAAGTTGGGGGGTTGGCAAGCAACTAGAAGAGAGAGTGAACCAAGGCTAGCCATGGCACCTGCTGCATGACCCCAGCCTGGTGACCTTCCTCTGGGCAGGCTGTCATGGTGAGAGACAGGAGGCAGCTGTTCCCAGCTCTGGGAACCATCCATTGAGTGAAAGGGGCCCAGTCACTTGCCTGTCCCAGCCTTTAACTGAGAAGACTGGAAAACAGGGGTAACCAGAACCCTGCCCAGGGAGATCAGCTGGCTGAGGCATCCCTTTAGGGAGACCCCAATTTGCACATTAAAGAAAGAAAACAGGGCTGGTGCTGCAGTTCAGTTTGTAGAGCACTTGTCTAGTAAGTGCGAGGCCTCAGGCTCCATCCCCAGCGCCTCTTAAACTTCAGAAAGAAAAACAACAGAAGACAAGTAAACCTGATAGGACTGGCAGGTGTGCCTCTCTACCCAGCTGCAGAGGGTACTTGAGGGGCAGTAGCTGGGCTCCAAAAAAGCAGCCACATGGTGTGGGGTTCCAGAAGGTGATTCCTCGAGGGACCAGTCTCTGTCCACATGAAGGGCCACCTACCAGTCCCATCTCTGCGCGGAGCCGCAGAGTGGCCATACAGATGGCAGCCTGAAGTCCCGAGTGCTGTGTGGGCAGTCCAGCCTGGCCAAGCTAGCCTCCCCTGGGTCTACCCAAGGGCCTTGAGTCAGCAGGCCTGGTGGGAGGTGGCTAGAATCATCCAGAAAGTTACGGTTTGCTTTGGCAGCCTTGTAGGCCCCATGTGTGGACCCCATCTAGGCTCACACAAAATCCCAGGAGGGTAAAAGCCACTGTAAGGTGACATTCTCAGATCTAGCTTTCATTTCTGCTCAGCCCCAAAGCAGCTGACCAAGGAGAACAGGCATTTAGGGCAGGGGTGGGGCAGCTGGCCAGGGGCACTGGCTGGACAGGCCTGGGAATTCTTCCCTATCTGCATGCTCCTCCCACAGGGGTACAGGCATGTGTGTGTGTCTACAAACACACTCCTGCCTTCTCTACAGGGCAACAGGTCCCTGTCCCAGGAAGCCATTACATAATCCAGCCTTCCGGGTGGGGTGGGCAGGATGACATCACTTTGTCCCTTAGGCCAGGCCCCATGGGGGACTCTGCCTAGCACCTGTCCATCTTCATCACCCCCAGATTCACTCATCTAAGAAGACTGAGTCAGCCACCATTAACAACTCTGCAGAAACTTCCTGTTCTGACAGGAAATAACAGTTTGGGCCTGGGGTGTCTTGAGGGAAGGTCATCCACAGGCCACCACCGGGTGTATGTGTGGGGAGTTGCAGTGGGACAAAGCACACCAATGAGCCCAAGGGTTTCCCCACAAGACAGCAGCCTGCTGATCCCGACCGACCAGCACACAGCGTGTGGAGACTGCAGTAGACAGACAGGGCTTCCCCGGGACATATATACACAGAAGTAGGGAAAAGAACAGGCTGAGAGATTGCAACAATCAGAGAGCCACTGATCACAAGCAAACCTGGGGGATTTCATCAAAGAGCTAGCAGCAGTTAATGCCCTACCAGCCAGAGCAAGTGGGGGTGGGGGGCACAGGACTGAGACTGCACTGTTTGCAAGCCACATGGAGCCACCAGTCACACGCAGACAGAGGGTCCTAGAAGAGACGCTCCTAGGCAGCTGGGGACAGGGCTGTAGCCTGCAACAAGCGCACAGATAATAGAGGACAAAAGTAGGGTTCACCTGAGACTACACATAGAAGAGGGTCGGGACTGAGAGATGATAGGGAGCCTGGGGCAGGTGCTGAAGGGAAAGTTAGTAGATGGCCAGAGACTGTGCTGCAGCCTGCTGACTCTCCCAACCAGCACAAAGCAGGCTTGGAAGTTGCAGGAAACGGGAACACAAGATTTGCCTAGGATCACACACCCAAACAGAAGACCAAACTGATCAAGATGACTGCAAGGGACAAGGAGCGACAAGCCCGAGGGGGGGGGGGATCCTGGAGGATAGAGCTACTAGGTGGCAGGGGAGGATAGGGCGGCGGCCTGCTGACCCCCACTGCCTCCAGCGCCGAAGTCCTGGGCAAGAACCCCTCCCAGGCCCTGGACAGGCTCATCCGCCGCACACGCTACTGCGATGGGCTCCCCGGACAGGACCCCCTCACCTTGAACGAACGGTGGAAGCCTTGAAGTTCGGTTGCTCTCTTCTGCACCATCTTCAGTCCGGGCCCCGCCAGCGGGGGAGGGGACGCGGGGCCCGAGGGGCGGCCTGGGACGCGACCCTGCGGGCGGAGGAGACAAAGGGCCGGCGCTGAGCGGAGGGCTCGGGCGGGCGGGGGAGGCCGGGGCTCGGCGGAGCTCCCGCGCCTGGCTCGGGCTTCCCTCCTCCCTCGGGAAATATCGCCCTTGGCGCCGCGCTCACCGGGGTTGGACACCGGACCTCGCACAGCCCGGACCCCGCTCCAAGGACTGCGCGGGGAACAGCGCCACCACCGCCGCCACCGCCGCCACCGCCGCCGCCGCCGCCGCCGCTGCGGACCCCTCCACTGGGCCACCGCCACCAAGAGGAGCCGCGCGCGCGGCCGGCGCGGCCGCTTTTATAGGCGCGGTCCCGGAGTGGACCCGCCCCTCCACGCAGGCCCCGCCCCCTCAGGAAACAGAGGAGGCGGAGCTTCCAGGGGGCAAGGGCGGCAGAGAAAAGAGTAGGCCGGGAATGCCAAATGCGGCTGCGCGTTCCCCGCGTGAGGGGCGGAGCTTAGCGGGGCTCCGAGTGCAGCTGCGCAGAGAGCGCGCTGGGGACGCCGAGCGCGGCTGCGCACTTCGAGCTTGTGGGTGGGGGTTAGACTCTGAGGGAAGTGGTGGGCGAAGCTTTGAGGAAGCGCCGAGTGCAGCTGCGCTATCCGGACCCGGCGGCGAGGTCTGTGTGGGGCCTCAGGACTCGCTCGCGCCTGCGCAGAAGGGTCTTCAAAGCTTCGGTCTGGTCGTTGAATCTGCTTCCTTCGTCCCAAACAGTTGCTCCCCTAACTTCCGCTGCAGGAAGTTCTGAGCCCTGTCCTTAAGCCTGGTGCCGAAGGAGGATAAACCCGCCCTAATTTTTTTTTTTTGTAGCTTTTGGAGCCTGTCCTGGAACTAGCTCTTGTAGACCAGGCTGGTCTCGAACTCACAAAGATCCGCCTGACTCTGCCTCCCGAGTGCTGGGATTAAAGGCGTGCGCCACCACCGCCCGGCTAAACCCACCCTAATTTGACCTAGAAACTAGATTATGGATGGATGCCCTTGGCCTGTGCCCTGTTGTACAGCCAGCCATGGCTCTCTGTTGAACTTCTTGGGTCCTTGGAGCACTTGGTGGGGGTACTTGGGACAGGAGGAGCCGGGATCCCCGATTCAAGTTCTGATACCGTTAGACTCAGTTGTGACCCTCTCCCCGCCAGTTTGTCTAAAAGCCTTCACCACCTTCCCCTGCTGAGGCTGACCGTGTCTAGTTGCTGAACGAGGACTTGGCCATACCTAGGGAATTGGGAAGCCGCAGGAGTCCCTGACGCTATCATGAGTGTCATTTCTGTGTGTGTGAGTCCAGTGTGCCACTTGCATGCAGATGCCTGAAGAACCTGTGCAGGGGTGGAGTTACAGGTTGTGGGAACCGCCTGATGTGGGTGCTGCGACCCTGTGTCCTCTGCAAGAGTAACAAGGCCCTGGGCAGTGGTGGCGCACGCCTTTAATCCCAGCACTCGAAAGACAGGGGCAGGCGTATCTCTGTGAGTTCAAGGCCAGCCTGGTTTACAAAGCAAGTTCCTGGAGAGGTTTCAAAGCTGCAGAGAAACCCTATCTCAGAAAAAATAATAATAATAAGGCTTAACCTCTGAGCCATCTGTCTAGCTCCCAAGCTTCATCGTCTTTGTTAGTAATTACATCTGCAGAGATTTCTATCTCCAAATCAAATCCTCATATTTGGCATAAGGGTCATGGCATAGACAGATTTGGGCAGAGGGCATAACTCAGCCCAGAGCAGTTGGAGGAATCGGTTCCCAGCAGACATAAGCAAGGACCTCAGCTCAGCTGTAAAGGACTTGCCAACAAGTTGGACAATTTGAGTTCCTTCCTGGGAGCCACATAGGAGAAAATGGACTCAAGTGGCCATGACTGGCCTCCATGTGTGCTGTGGGACAAACACCCACACCCACATGTGTGCACACACACACACACACACACACACACACAGCTAGCCCTCAGGAGGATTGCTTCAAGTTCAGGGCCAGCCTGTCTCTGTAGCTTGGAGCTACTGAAAAGACCCTATCTCAAACTAACAAGCTAAATAAGATGATACAAAAATTCCTGGCGTGCAGCTGGATGCACTCCTGGGACAGGAGGTTGGCGCACTGGCCAGCTGCTCATGCTGACCACAGGAAACAACCCTAAGCTGGGGCTCTTGTTCCATGCAGTTTAGTTCAGACACTGGGGAGAAAAGCCAAAATTCAGAGCCCTGATTGAGGTGACATTTCTGTTCCCTATTCCAGCCTGGTCTTGAGACTCCCTCCAGGAGCCCTGTGTTATAAAAGGGGAAACAGGTTGCTCAGAGATGAGAAGCTGGGCCTTGACTGGGTTTTCTTCCTGGAATCCTTGGGGGCACTAGGCTAAACCTTAGAAAGTGGGGTATGTTGACCTTGCAGGGTATGACACCAAGTATGTCTTCAGACATGCAAGTAGTCACCTGTGGTCTACAGGTTACATGGAGGGACCACCCTTCACACTTGTATCTGGGAATAGCAGCCAGTAGAAACAGGAAGGGGATGTACCATCCTGTAGGTCCCAGGCAGGGCCTAGGAGCTGTTCACTCTATCCTGCCCTGCCATGCCCTGTCTTGCCTGTACAAGCCGCCAGGTTGCTGTCAAGTCTCTGCCTCCAGCCTCCTGTTTCCAAGCCAGGCTTCCAGTGGCATGGGACACTTAGAGTCCTCCGGCATGGGGGTTTGGAGGTGGGGTGACTAGAGGCCCTGACTTCCCCAGCTGCTGCAGCCTCTGCCCCAGGGAGATGTCACGGGTATCCTGCAGAGGCATGCCCGCAGGAGTTTCCTCTGTCCTTCCATGCACCCATACGCCAGGTGGATGGGTGGGTCTAGCCTTAGCAAAGGAAAGACACCACCAGGATAGGCAGGAGGGATGGAGAAAGTCACCCAAGGGTTCTGAGGAAGGGGCTAGCTTTGGAAGAGTCTTCAAGTGTTAGCCAGAGTGGAGTCACCAGAGTCCTAGGTCTGAGCAAACTCTTCCACTTCAAAGGGAGGACAAACAGGAAATGAAGTGGGGCCTGAGGCAGACAGCTTGAGTTTCCTGCATCAGTTGGCTCAATTCCCAACAGGCTGGCTTCTTGCTTTTCTTTCCTTCCTTGCCACCAGGTTAGGGGACTCAGAGCTTTCCACCTGCTGGAGCAACGCTCAGAGCCACTGCCCCTGCTTCTTTGTTTTGTTTTAATTTGACTATTTTCTGTGCACAAGCATGCATGTCTGTGTGGGTTATGAGATCCTCTGGAACTGGAGCTGCAGACAGGTGGGAGCTGCCACACGGGTGCTGGGGACTGAGACTGTGTCCTTTGGAAGGGCAGCCAGGAATCTTACCTGTTGTGCTCTCCCTTCAGCCCCCTTGTTTTGTTTTTTTTAAGAAGGGACTCACCGTATGGCTCAGGCTAGTTCCAAGCTTTGCATGGCCCTAGCAATCTCTTTTCTGGGGTGATAGAATTGGGCCATAGCAATCTCCCAACCTCAGGTACCTGGCATTGTGCCCCCTTCTGCTCCCATCACCTGCCTCCATGTGCACCCGTTTTCTCTTCCCACTCACATGAGTGTGGGCAAGGGCTGTGCCTGAGGCCCAGCTGGGACTGCTATGGATCCCTACATCATACCTATATCTTCTGGGAGGGGAGTCCTTCCTAACCTGCTCAAAACCGGCACCTCAGACTCGGGGACTCCATACAGAGCCCTTAACACCAAGCAGGTTCTGAATGAGTCCACAGCCTAGCGTCCCGGGTTCAGAATGACCATCTAAGGCTGAGGTAGTTGGACTTGAAGTGTATTCTGAGTTCCCAGTCACAGCGCTCACCCCACACTCTACCCCAGACAGCTCAGTGGGGGTGTCCCAGTATAGAGACAGGCACCCATGCAAGCAAAACTGGCTTCTGTGGCTGGCCAGGGGCTGATCTGATGCAATTGGGTGTAAGCAGGCTGAGTCACTGAATAGAGCAGGACAGGGCCATGGCCTGGACCTGTCAGTGTCCTATACTGGGAGTTGGAAGAACCCTGGGAGCGGTGGGTGTGGCCTGGGTGTTGTGACTGCCAGGTCTGACCAGGCATTGAATGTCCTGGCAGCCTTGGGGCCCTGTCCTCCTGATCAGATCACACCACACAAGTCCCGCCCCACTTGGGGTCCAGCACTGCGCTCAGTCCCTAAGGGAAGACAGGGGCTGTGCAGTGTGGCTGGGAAGAGCTGGCTCAGCAGTTGGTTCAAAGCCACCACCCTGTCCTAGTGACTGGTGAACCAGTCACTGGCCGATCTGCTGTTTTCTTCTTGCCTCTGAGGGAATCCTGATGACACCAGGTGGCTTTGGGAAGTCTAGGTCCTGGCCACCTGGTCTTTGCTGGCCTGTCTCCGGACAGGGATGTAGGGTGCCACATTTTAGAACCAGGAGTTTGCATGGGAACTTTGAGGTTAGGGTGAGGTGAGGTACTGGGAGGGGTGTGCCTGGTCACCTCCTGGGGCAGAGGGACTCCGAAGATAAGCAAAACAACAACAACACAAACTTGAGCTGTGGACCATCGTGGATTATTGGACGCACAGTGTCACCGTAGAGTCCTCCTCAAAGGGAGACAGAGGGACAGAGCAGAGGCAGCGAGATTTTGTGGCCCGGCTTGTGCGGTTGATTAGGAAGAGAGGAGATGGCCGCTGGCGGAGGGGTTTGTGTCTTCTACACACTGGGGCAAGCGCCAGAGTCGCAGGGAGAGACCAGCCCGGCCATGCCGGCCTTATTTTTTTAAATTGATTTTTATTGATCTCTACATTTTTCTCTGCTCCTCTCCCTGCCTCTCCCCTCCCCTTCAACCCTCTCCCAAAGTCCACATGCTCCCCAATTTACTCAGGAGATCTTGTATACCGGCCTTATATTTTAACCCTTATCAGACTTGTGACCCCCAAGACACATAAGATGACCAATTTGTGCCGGGCGGTGGTGGCGCACGCCTTTAATCCCAGCACTTGGGAGGCAGAGGCAGGTGGATCTCTGTGAGTTCGAGACCAGCCTGGTCTACAAGAGCTAGTTCCAGGATTGGCTCCAAAGCTGCAGAGAAACCCTGTCTCGAAAAATCAAAAAAAAAAAAAAAAAAAGACCAATTTGGGACCTTTAAGCTTCTAAATTCGCAGTCAGCCTGGCCACACGGGGCCCAGGCTATACAGGAAACTGAGGCCCTGGCAGCTAGCAGGAGGTGGGTCCAGGCTTGAGGGCCGCGTTCCCCGACTGTAACAGGCTCTTGGACGATAGAGACGTGTGCGCTGCCATGCGGGTCCACAGCCCATCTGCAACCCGAGTCATCAAGAAGCCAAGGGTTGCCAGGCAACACTTTCGCTTCAGCCATCCCAGGAATGAAGGCGTGACCAGCACCAACTCTAGCCAATGAGATTGTCGTTATTGAGCATCGCGAGGACCAGGTTGTGAGCTGGGGACTTGAGTCAGCAGGCCAGACTAAATCCCAGATCGTCCTCCGCCCTACTGTGTGCCGCCTCCTAAGCCTCATTTTTTCTTTTGTTTCCTCGGGTAGCCCTGGCTGTCCTGGAACTCACTCTCATAGAGCAGGCTGACCTTGAAGTCACAGAGATTCGCCTGCCTCTGCCTCCAGAGTGCTGGGACTGAAAGGGCACATCACCACGTCCAGCTATTAGTTAATTTTTAATTTTTATTATTTTCATTGATGAGCATGTGTGTCTTTTTTAAAAGACTTATTTATTTATTTTTATGTATACAGTATCTGTGTGTATACCTACACACCAGAAAGGGGCATCAGATCTCATCACAGGTGGTTGTGAGCCACCTTGTGGTTACTGGGAATTGAACTCAGGATGTCTACAAGAATAGCCTTTGCTCTTAACTTCTGAGTCATCTCTCCAGCCCGCATGTGTGTAGAGGTTAGAAGAGGGTGGGAGAGCCCTGCAGCTGGAGTCACAGGTGATCGTGAAGTGGCAGATAGGGATGCTGGAAACCAGAGCAGCAAGTGCACCTAAGTTAAAAATTTATTTTAGATTTTTTTCTCCTTTTATTTATTTAATTATTATTTGGGGGTGAGGTTGAGGCAAGGTTTCTCTGTTGTACCCTGGCTGTCCTGAACTCACCCTGTAGCTGGTCTCCAACTAAGAGAGACCTTCTGCCTCTGCCTCCTGAGTGCTGAGATTAAAGGCGTGCGCCACCTTCTCCCAGCTTAGATTGATTTTTACTATGTTGTGTGTGAGTGGAAGACAGTGGCAGGGTCCCCTGAGCTAGTCACGTGTCGCTGGGGCTTATAGTGCAAGGACCGTGAACCAAACAGCCCCTGTCTGCAAGAGCAGTGTGCATTTCCATTAACATTTTAAAAAATTGGCTGGGTAGTTGTAGTGCATGCCTTTAATCCCAGCACTCAGGAGGCAGAGGTGGGTGGATCTCTATGAGTTCGAGGCCAGCGTGGTCTACAAGGAAGAGCTAGTTCCAGAACAGGTTCCAAAGCTACAGCGAAACCCTGTCTCGAAAAAAATAAATAAAAAAAAATTGATTGGGGCTGGAGAGATGGCTCAGTGGTTAAGAGCACTGACTGCTCTTCCAGAGGACCCGGGTTCAATTCCCAGCACCCACATGGCAGCTCACAACTGTCCGAAGATCCAGTTGCAGGGGATCTGACACCTTCACACCAATGCACATAAAATAAAGTTAAATAAACCATAAAAATATTTTAAAAAAATTGATCAGTTTGCTTTGCCTGCATGTGTATCTGTGCAACACATGTTTACCTGGTGTCTACAGAAGCAGGAGAGGGCCACAGAGTTGCTGCTGGTGGTTGAGCTACCATATGGGTTCCGGTGTCATGGGTCAGACCCAGGTTTTAGCCAATGAAAAGTGTCTAAGAGCCAACAGGTAACCACACTCTAGTTGCTGTCTGTGTCTAGACCCCAGTGTAGCCCGGAACACAAAACCACATCCTGGGTTGACATGCTTCAGTTAGCAACAACAGTCAGCCAGAAGCAGAACTACAGAATTCCAAAAGCCAGAAAGCATGGTTAGTATATTAGAGATGCCCCCAGAACTGTGGACTTGGATGGATTCAGTCTTTCGGTTCTGGCACGTGGTGGCTATGTGGAATTTTACGGTTTGAATAGCACTTCCCCCAAGAGTCCTTGAGAGGAAAACCCAGGTCTTCTGCAGGAGCAGTCAGTGCTTCTTAACCAATGAGCCCTTCATCCCACTCTTCAGCTAAAATTTTAAAGTGGAGCCGGGCGGTGGTGGCGCACGCCTTTAATCCCAGTACTCGGGAGGCAGAGGCAGGCAGATCTCTGTGAGTTCGAGATCAGCCTGGTCTACAAGAGCTAGTTCCAGGACAGGCTCCAAAGCCACAGAGAAACCGTCTCGAAAAACAAAAAATAAAAAATAAAAAATAAAAATAAATAAATAAAATTTTAAAGTGGCATAGAAAATGCTAGATGTCAAGGAATGAGCTCTGGAGCTCGAGAGACAGCTCAACGGTTAAGAACACTGGCTGCTCCTGCAGAGAGAGGACCTGGTTTCGACTCCTAGCTCCACAAGGTGGCACAAGACTGCCTGTAACTCTGGTTCTAGGAGATCCACACTCTCTTATGGCCTCCAAGGGCAGTGGGCACTTATGTGGTACACAGACATTGTGTAGGCAAAACAAAAGTGGAAGGGGCTGGGGAGATGGCTCAGAGGTTAAGGACACTGCCTGTGCCTCCAGAGGACCTGGGTTCAATTCCTAGCACTCACGTGCAGTTTACAACTGTCTGTGACCCCAGTTCCAGGGGATCTGATACCTTCACACCAATTCACATAAAGTTTAATAAAATTAAAAAACACAAGAATAGAATATGCACGAATTTTCTTGCTTTATTCTACTTTTGTTAATTTTTGTTTGTTTGTTTTGTTTTTTGAAACAAAGTCTCACTCTGTGGACTGTTACACCCAGATTCACAAAGTCCCCCAAAAGCCAACAAGGAGACTGAGTCCCGTATGTAAAGCAAAGAGCCTTTATTTTATACAAGTTGGCAAACTCGGTCTCTCCACATGTCCAACATATAGGAATAAATGGAGCGCCCCGAGCTCAGTTACAGTAGAGTTTTTTATAGTAGTAAAGGTGGGGGTGAGGGATATCTGAGGTTCAGAACCCCTGATTGGCTGACATTTGTCTAGGGGTGTCCTGGTGAGTGTATGCTGGCAAGTGATCCTATCTACAATGGTTGGAACGTTAGGCATTTCCTTTGGATGGTCAGTTCTTGGATGATGCTTGGATAATCTCAGTTTGTGGTCCTTCCTGCAACCAGGGTAACTTCAGGGTATTATTCTGAGACTCAGGCCTCCATTAAGTTATCATGGCTAGGCCCAACACTGGCAGGTGATAATGGATTGGTGTAGGAGTTCCTTCTGTTTGTGTGTTGCTTTCATTGGATAATGAATAAAGAAACTTAGGTAGGTGGAGTAGACAGAACTGAATGCTGGGAAGAAGGGCAGAGTGGCAGATGCCATGGATCTCCTGCCTGAGACGGACGCTGGTTAGAATCTTGCTGATAAGCCACAGTCTCGTGGCCATACACAGATTAATAGAAATGGGTTAAATTAAGATGTAAGAATTAGCCAATAAGAAGTTAGAGCTAATGGGCCAGGCAGTGTTTAAATGAATACAGTTTCTGTGTGATTATTTTGGGTGTAAGCTAGCCTGGCAGCCAGGACAGAACAAAGGCCCCACCCCCACCCCCTCCTTGTAACAATGGTTGGAAGAACTTCCTTTGGGTGGTCTGTTTCTATTAAGCCTCTTATGGCTGGCTCCTACATAGTCCGGACTGGCTTCAAGCTCACAGACATCCACCTGCCTCTGCCTCAAGTGCTGGGATTAAAAGCATGTGCCACCACCTCCCAGCATAATAAGTATTTTCTAGAAAGTTAAAGTGGAGCCCCTCTACCTGCGCTACGATGGACAGATATGTGATGGAGACTAGGAAGATTATAGAAACACAGAGCAGTATTGGAGGAAAGGCCTGTACACCCTGGAGTTGGTGCAGAAACAGACTCCGCCTCTGATGCTGCCTGGTTCTGGGCAACTACAAAGGCCCACTGTCTGGACTGGACCTCCTTGAAGGACGACTGTGGTTGTTGATGCTACAGGAGGCCACATTGGTGTCTGTGGTCCACACTGCTGACCCAGGCCACGATGAAGCCTGAGTTCAGTGTGAACATAGCGGTCGGTCTGTTGCTGCTGACTGATGCCTTGATGATGTCCTCAGGCTTTGTGGCCTCAGGAGCCTTCTGTTTCTGTTTGTTGTTTTTTTACTTTTGGTGTTTTTCAAGACAGGGTTTCTCTGTAAAACCTGGGCTGTCCTGGAACTTACTCTGTAGACCAGGCTGGCCTCAAACTCAGAGATCTGCCTGCCTCCAGAGTGCTGGGATTAAAGGTATATGCCACCACCACCTGGTTCAAGGGGGCCTTCTGGATATGAGTGGCATGTCTAGTCAGCCAAGGCCATGTTGAAGCAACAGTGGTCTGTGCAGCCACTGAGGCCTATGACTGGATCCTGATACAGCCAGGGGTTATGTTGACTTTCATGGCAGTATTAACACAGAAGCCATTCAGATGTAGGAGGTCTAGGCTTTCACTAAAGTCATGTAGATATCCATGGGCCCTCCTGAGTTGGACCCGCCCCTTGATGGTATGGCATGGATGCAGGGACGTGTTGTCCCTATGGGCCTCTCTGTAGTCGATGGCTTCTAGTCGGGTGGTGGTGGGTGGGTGCAGGAGGAAAAAGACACACCTACCTTTCCTTGACCACTAAGAGTATGATCATGATCCAATGGTATATGGACAACACAACGTGGCCTTTTTCCATTGTGTGTGTGTATGTGTGTATTTGTGTATATGTGTGTGTGTCTGTGTGTGTGTGTGTGTGTGTGTGTGTGTGTGTGTGGTGGAGAGAGGTCACAGGTGAGAGTGAGGAGAGAGGACCTGGGTGTGTGATGTGAAAGTCCCAAATAATCAAGAAAAAAAGTAGACAAGGTCACCTGACATGCTCTTGGATGCAGGGACCTCCAGAACACCATGCTCATTAAGCATGCCCCAGACACAGAAGAACGCACACATGCACACATGCATGCACAGCACAGGGTCCACTCCCAGAGGTCTCTGGAGGTGGCAGAGCCATCCATGGAGAGGGGAAGTGGGATGGGTGGGTGCTGAGGAAGGGAGTGAATCAGATGGGGACAGAGTTTCAGTGAGAGGAGACAGAAAGTTCTGGAGACGGATGGTAGAAATACTGCGCACGGCTCCATTTCACCTTCTAAGTGACCCATCTCATCTGCAGCCCTTCATAGGTAACAGGGAACTTATGGACCTGACTACACACAGACGTTCAAGATAACCTAAAGGACACCATGTGGGGTCTGCGTGGAGGGGGTATGGAGGTGACCAAGCCTGATTCTGTGTCTTCAGATAGGCAAGTAGGTGCTGGGAAAGACTGACATTGGTGCTTCGATGGTCTTGCTTTCTCTGGAGACTTGTTGGGGATAGTGTCCATGTGAAGGTTCCAGGGTGAATGGGGCAGTGGTCAAAGAAATATTTAGGAATATAGGCCATGTACCCAGTGTAGTCACTGGGCCAACAGAAGGGCCCCTAACACATCTGTACTGGATAGAGAATGCATGCCAAGGCCAGTACTCCAGCCCATGAGAGCAGGTCTCGCATGCCTGGGTATTATTCCAGAAATGGAGTATGGAGGAACACTGAAGACATGGTGCTCAGCGACAAAATCAGACAGAAAAGGTCACACAGTACAGGACGCCATGACAGGAAATGCCCCAAGCAGGCAAATCCAGACTCAGGGTGCCATCCACTGAGGCCATGCCCCCTTGTCAGGGTGCACCTGTGCCTTCTGGCATGGGCCATGTAATCTCATTGGTTGAACACAAGCTGACTCCAGCCCTGTGGCTCAAATGAAAATCTACAAAACCTGGGAACTTGGGAGAAGCAGAATGCCTTGGGAAGCTAAGGAACATTCCAGGGGCCTCACCTGGATCCAACAGCCTCTCTCTGCCTTAGTCTCATCTATGGATGAGAAGAGACATTGCACCAATGCCTAGAGGGCAACCCAGGTTTCCTGCAACCCACACTCAGATGCCTCCAGCACAGCACACAGTGCAAGTCTGTCAATTCACCGCTTTGGAGGGCACAGAGGAGGAGGGTCAACATGAATTGGAAGTTAGGAATCTTGTTTCAGACCACCGGCATCTACAACCATAATACATACACGAAATGAGATTCAGAGGGTTGTCAAAACTGCATGTTTTCCACATAAAACAGAGGGGTGGGAGGCTACAGAGCCAGAGCTACAGAGAAACCCTGTCTCAAAACCACCAAAAAAAACCAAAAAACAAAACAAACAAACAAAAAAAATCATGGTAGGGCTGGAGAGATGGATCAGAGATTAAGAGCACTGGCTGCTCTTCCAGAGGTCCTGAGTTCAATTCCCAACCACATGGTGGCTCACAACCATCTGTAATGAGATCTGGTGCCCTCTTCTGGCCTGCAAGTATACATGCAAGCAGAACACTGTATATGTAATAAATAAATAAATCTTTAAAAAAAAAAAAAAACCGGCCGGGCGGTGGCGCACGCCTTTAATCCCAGCACTCGGGAGGCAGAGGCAGGCAGATCTTTGTGAGTTCAAGACCAGCCTGGTCTACAAGAGCTAGTTCCAGGACAGGCTTCAAAGCCACAGAGAAACCCTGTCTCGAAAAACCAAAAAAAAAAAACCAAAAAAACCCATGGTATACAAAAACCCCAGGGTGGGCGTGGTCAGGGTGGAGCTCCACCTAGAACAAACACACACACCCCCCACTCTGCCCTGTGAGAGTCCAGGGGTCATGATGGGGTATTAGAGGAGAAAGACTCCAGAGTTGTCCTCTGACTCCACAAGAGCAGTGGCACACAACACACATCATGGATAGTCATACAATAGGAAAACCCCCATCTCAAAAGAAAAAAACAAAATTGCAGCTACACATTGTGACCCTGCTTTAGTGCAGCTTCCCGGACCTTAGGCTCCCGGGGCCCTTTAGAGTCTAACAGGCGGTCAACAAAGCTCATCACAAGTCCCTCTTTCAGGGTGGGAGTGGACACAAACAGCAAGCAGCTGCCCAGATTGTCAAGATGACCATTTTATTCTTAAGCTTGAATTGAGGTGGGATGGATGAGGCAAGTATGGACCCCTCCCTGGGCTGGTGTGTGGGCTGCTGGGATTTGGCACAGTGGCCAAGTCTTGCAGGTGGGAGATACATTCAGTCAAGCCTTGAGGGCTGGTCCTTGGGTCCTTCCAGGGCTGCAGCATCAGGCATGGTGGCTTCTGGAAGAGCCTCCCAGATTTGGGGAAATAACCAGAATTCCCTGGGGTCTTCACAGTGCACAGGTCTCAAGGGAAAGGCCAGAGAGTCAAAGACTGGAGCTGCGGACAGTCACACCCTGCTATGTCTTCCATGGCATGGTAGAGAGGAGTTTGTGGAAATTTGGTCCTGTGGCCCCTAGGGTCCACACACACAGAGCAGGCTACCATTGAAAAAATGCCCCTGTTGAGATCCCCTAGGAACTGCTGACCCCAGCAGATGCTGGAAACAATGTGAAAATTCATTCCTGGATTCTGGGTTGGACTGGGCATTGCACCTAAGAGGGAAGCCACTAGAAACAGGCTAAACTTTTTCTCTAAGATCTCCAAAACGGCATGTCTTGAATCCCAGCACTGGGGAGGAAGAGGTAGGTGGATCTGGGAGTCTGAGGCCAGGCTGGGCTACGTAACGAGTCTCAGGTCTGCCAGGAATAGTCTAAGACCCTGTCTCAAAAAATGAAACAAAACAAAGATATTTATGAATGGACTGGGTGCTGTGTCTGACATCCTTTTTAATCTGCACACTTGGGATGTAGAAGCAGGAGGATCTGACCGAGGCTGGGATGACAAATGCCACCACACCTGGCTTTCACATGGGGATTGGGGTCACACCTTTTTTTTTTTTGTTTGTTTGGTTGGTTGTTTTTTGGAGACAGGGTTTCTCTGTGGCTTTGGAGCCTGCGCTGGATCTAGCTCTTATAGACCAGGCTGGTCTTGAACTCACAAAGATCTGCCTGCCTCTGCCTCCCGAGTGCTGGGATTAAAGGCGTGCGCCACCACTGCCCAGCCTCTGTTTGCTTGTTTTGAAACAGGGTTTCTCTGTGTAATATCTCTGACTGTCCTGGAACTAGCTCTGTAGGCCAGGTTGGCCTCAACTCACAGAGATCCACCTGCCTCTGCCTCCCGAGTGCTGGGATTAAAGGCGTGCGCCACCACTGCCCAGCCTCTGTTTGCTTGTTTTGAAACAGGGTTTCTCTGTGTAATATCTCTGACTGTCCTGGAACTAGCTCTGTAGGCCAGGTTGGCCTCAACTCACAGAGATCCACCTGCCTCTGCCTCCCGAGTGCTGGGATTAAAGGCATGTGGCACCACTGCCTGGCTTCCTTTAAATTTTTTTTGTTGTTGTTGTTAAAGACAATCTTGTTATGAGATCTCAGTGTGGAGGCCAGAGGGGCCTTGAATTTGCAGCAATCCTCCTCCATCTGCCTCCAGAGTTCTGAGATCACTGCATGCAGCACCTGTACCCTCCTGGCCCTGCAAAGGGACCTCACAACACTCCATACTGGGAGTCCTGCCCAGGGTGGGGTGGCTGGAGAGGGCACCAGGCAGAATGCGTAATGTCCAGAAGTACAAGCAGAGGGCAGGGCTGGGCAGTGGAGGGCATGGCACATTATTACATCTTTAGATGTGTGGCAGCTGGGCATCCATGTGGTCACCACACTGATTGTGGCTCTGAACAGAGGAGACCGGATGTCACCTCCCCTTCCAGGCTAGGAAGAAGGGGACAGAGCTGTGGCCACACATACTAAGACCATGGAGCAAGGCTGGACAGGCATGGAGACGGGACAAGGGGGTAGTTGGCAATGGCTCCAGATCCTGCCTCCTGCCAAAGGCTGTGGCACAAACACGGTAGGAACCTGGTGGCTGAGAGAATACAGTATTACAGATTTCAAGTCCAGCACCCTGGAGACAGGCAAGGAGACAGGTCAGAGATGGAGAGAGGAGCCAGAGTCCCTCTGCTCCTCTGATAGTGGCATTCGGGGTGATGCTCCCGAGACACAGGCTGAACAAAGCTGACAGGAGCTTCCAAGCTGTCTCCCTGAGTCTTGGTGGTCAGGTAGCCTCAGTGGCACATCCGTGAGGTCATTTCCTTCTGTGGAGACAGGCAGGAGGCATGTGAGGCACACAGTAGGGACAGAGAGGAGCAAGGCTTCACACACACACAAAAAAAAAAACATGCAAGAACCTGGACAGTGTGTGGGGTGGGGACTGTGCCCCATGGTGGACAGAGGATTTGTGCCTCAGATTTGGGGGCACGTGGACATGGGCTGTGATTTAAGTCACCTGATGCCTGGCAAGTGGGCCATGGATCAATACAACTTAAAAACAACTACAAAAGCAGGCTGTGGGGCTGGAGAAATGGCTGTGGGATAAAGGAGCTTGCTGCCAAGCCTGAGGACTAGGAGTGAGCCCCAGACACCACATGATGGAGGAAGAGAACAGATGCCCAGCTTGTCCTGGGCATCTACATGCATGTCATGGCAGCCACGTTTGTATATGGAAACACATAAGCGAACAAACAAAACCCTGCAAAACCAAGCCAAAATCAATCAATCAGCACGCCCCAGACTCTAACAAGTGGGAGCACAGGCCGTCTGTCGTGGGGAGCTGCTGCATGGAAATTCCTGGGATGTTTGGGGCATTGCAGGCAGGAGCCTCCCCACCATGGTCTGTTCTACATCCCATGTGAGCCACATTGGATGGGATGACCACATGGCAACCTCCCTGGTGTGGTGAACTAGGAAACTGGAAGCTTTTTGTTCTGAGGCAGGCACATGGGGCAGACTACCAGGGAGACTTCTGCTGTGGACACCCACTATCTGAGCTCTACCAGCATGGGGAACACAGGTCCTGTGGGCACCAGGCACTGTGGTCCTCCCCACACAGGTAGGGCCATGACACTGTCTCCTTGCCATGTGTGGCATCCCAGAACAAAGTGCAGCAGAGGTCAGTTGCTGGCCTGGATCACCCCCAGGCAGGAGATGTGGGTGCCCCAACCCTGAGCTCACCAGAGGCTCCAGCTCCTTGGGGTCAATGAGGTTGAACTCAGTCACGAAGTAGTAGAAGTGCTTGTAGCAGGTGTTGACGTGTGCCTCGGAGCCCATCTGCGCTATGCGGTCGAAGTGGTGGATGTACACGTGCACGAACACGCGGAACAGCCGGGACAGGATCTTGCGCACCGCCTGCAGGAAGTTCTTAGGGAATGGTGTGCCTGGAGGTGGGCGGAGGAACCAGGAAGGAGACTTAGGACCAGCTGGCCTGGGACCTAGGTCCAGGTGGCCTAGCCTGAGATGCCCTCCATCTTAAGCCACAGAGGTGAGAATGGTTGAGGCTCAAAGATGTCAAGGCGCATGCTTGAGGTCACACAGCAAATGTTCCCATCCCAGGGACCAATTTCCTGCAAAGCCAAGAGTCAGCTTCTGTAGGCAATTGTCTGCTCTATGCCTGGGGAGCCTTCTCTGTGATGGGAGCCCTGGGTCACTCTTGACCACATCGCTCTGCCCTTTTCAAAGCCCCAGGAAATTTCTTCAGGCCCAGCAGCTGCTAGCTTGCCACAGCCTCACCCCATCCTGAGGACACTGACACACAGCACATGAATACATGACTTTATGAGTGTCCCAGGATGAGCCAAGCCAGCAGGTGTCCTCAAGCCAGTGCTACAGAGCAGGCAGGCAGGCTGAGGCTCTAGAGAGTGACGACATGGGCAGTGGCGCAGCACTTAGCCCTTCAGACCTGAGCTCAGTAACGAGGCTCCATGGATGACTATATCCTGGCCCCCAAAGTTTAGAGCAGGTCCCTCCAGGAACAGAAGGGAGTCTATAGGTGAGGACCTTCAGTTGGGAATATCTTGGAACATCTAGGCTCAAGTGTTACCACACAGTCCTCAGAGAGAGGTAGGAGGGTTGCCAGCTCTGAGGAGGGAGGAAGGGACCTAGAGCCAAAGGATCAAGGCCTTCTTACACTGGGCCATGTGGGGTGTGGGCCATGTGCCCCCACAGAGCGGGGCAGGGACTTGCCCTGCCACGCCCAGACTATAGGTGGTCCAATAGGCCGAGTCAGGGCCATTAAGTGACACTGCACTTTCATTGGGTTGGTTCATTATTTTTCTACTGCTGTTGTTTTCTTGGGAGTCTGAGTTGGCTCTAACTGGATACACTAGATTCAAGGACAACCCTTGAACTCCTGAGCCTCCCGCCTCCTGCGGGAACAACAGGTCAGCACCTCCACTTGTGGCCATCATGTGGTTTAAGTCACAGCACTGGGAGACACACTCAGCAAAGGAGAGGCTAGGGCCTCTGAGGCCACCACACCCCAGCCCTCTTATTAACCACGTACTCCAGATAGATGGAGGGCAGGCTGATCTATGGAGTTTGAAGCCAGCCAGTGCTAAACAGTGAGAGCATATCTCAAAATAAATAAAGAAAAAATAAATTAAAACCCATAACGATTGATAAAACATGAATAAAAAGCCAGGTGTGGCATAGCTCTGTCACCTCAGGACATGAAAATCTGAGGTAGGAATCAAAGGCCAGCCTCAGCTACATACTAAGTTCAAGACCAACTTAGGCTACAGAAGCTCTTCTCTAAACAAAGAAAACAGGGCCCGGAGAGATGTCCAGTTGGTAAAATCCTGAGGCCTAAGTGGGCACCCCAGAATGTGTATGAAAATGAGGACCGTGGTAGCATGAACTCAAAGCTTTACTGAGAAGCTACCCTGCAGCTAACCCTCTCTTCTAGCTGAACTGGCGAATGGCAGGCCACCAAGAGACGCTGTTTCCAAAGAGGTAGATTGTTTCTCTGATGACACCCAAGGGGCCCTTTGGCCTCCCAGTGCGCATGCTCCCGAACACCTGCATGTACCCACAAACGCATGACCATGCACACACACTCCAGAACAACCATAAGGCACTGCACTTGTGGTGTGCGACTTGGGGCAGAGGCAGGAGGATCTCTCTGAGTTTGAGGCTAGCCTGGACTACAGAGTGAGTCCTAAGACAGTCAGGGCTACACAGTGAGACCTTGTCTCGAAAAACCAAAAGTAAACAAAAATAATCATTCATGGTGGCGCATGCCTTTAATCCCATTTAATCCCAGCACTCGGGAGGCAGAGGCAGGTGGATCTCTGTGAGTTCGAGGCCAGCCTGGTCTACAAGAGCTAGCAGGCTCCAAAGCTACAGAGAAACCTTGTCTCAAAAAACCAAAAAAAAAAAAAAATCATCATGCAGACCTAGAGAGATGGTCCAGTGGTTAAAGGCATGTGCAGAGGAGCCCGGACCAGTTCCCAACAGCCCACGGAGCTCAGAAGCACCTGGAACTCCAGCCCAGGTGGCTGAAAGCCTGTGCTGACCTCCACGGGCTCCAGCATGTTGTGTGGTGCACATAGACACGCACATGAAATAGTAGTATTCACATGCAAACCGCAAAGCCAGCTGAGCCTGTCTGACCCTTTCTGCTCAGTGCTGCACTCACAGCAGACACAGGCCCTGGCGTGGCTGGGCTCCTCATGGGTGTGAGCAGAAAGGGATGCAGCCTTGACTCACCGACATTGGTGGGGAAGATGTCCTCATTGTTGATCTGTACCTCAATCCAGTCCATAAGCAGGTCCATGTATCGGGGTGCAGAGAGCGCCGTGGGCTTCCGGAAGCGCTGCTCATCCTGCCAGCGGTACTCATACTTGGGGCCCCCAGACATAACTGGGCACGACTGCTCGGTGCAGCCATCGCTGATGGTGCCGTAGATGAGGTTGACACGGTTGAAGAAGTCCACCACATGCACAGCCACCCAGTCGTTGAGGTCCTCACCTAGTGGCAGCTGCACCGCCAGCCGCAGGTCCAGTCCCGCATTCAGCGATGCCTGCGCACGCTTGTGGAGCTCAAAGCGCTGTGTTCCAGGCTCAAACTTGCGCTTGGGCCGGAATGTTTTGTCCTTGTTGAACACTTGCTTCAGAAATGGGTTGGACATGTTGGGGGCACTTGTGTCTCAGAAGGCGCAGCAGAGACCAGAGAGGGATGCTGTGGTTACCCGGAGGCCTGAAACAGGAGATGATGGTATTAGGGCTAGGCACCCACCTGGGCCTGCCATCCCAGGAGGCCGAGGCAGGTGCAACACAATTTCCAGTATGGACCACACAGAATAACTATTCTCAACAAAAATAGCCAGGGGGCCAGGCATAGCACACACTTATAATCCAAGTACCTAGGAGACTGAGGCAGGAGGATTTCCCCACGTTTCAGACCAGCCTGGGCTGCAGGGCAAGGACTTGGAAACTGTGTAAGCAATTATACTTCTGAAATGTCTGCTCTAAGAAACAAAGGCTGGGCTTGCAGACTTTCGGCAGGGAACAGTTTCACCAAAAGGGGCAGGTTCCTTGGGGACAAGACATGGTCACATGACACAAAATGATGCCCTCAGAGGCACCTGTGCTCTTCCCCTGCTTGACCAGGTCAGACACTGTTTTGACTCTTCTTCAGGAAACATGGGGGAATGCTGGAGGTGACAGAGATAGGTGGTGTGGCCTCCACATGGAGACATTTGGTCCTCAGAGTCCCAGGATGTGACCTATGAGGAAGAGCCTCAACATAAGGTCACGCAGGATTAGCTGGGCAGCCAAGGACAAATCTTTTCTTCCACGTTTGGGGACCGACCTAGGACTTCACACAAGTCAGGAGGTTTTTTCTCAGCTTGCACCAGGGGAGACCTACTGCACTGTGCTCCCTGAGATGGGCCAGGTAATACTGGAGAAATAACGTGGGTTGGACTTTGGGGTGCAGTCATGAAATGAAACAAAGATGCTGGGGAATTGGAGAAAGAGTTGCAGACCAAAGGGGAAGCTGTGGGGGGTGGGGAAGTGACTTGTGGTGTGGGCTCGTCCCACCAAAGACAGGCAGCCCTACCTAACTCACAGTAAATAACTTGTGTGGTTTTTTTGGAGACAGGGTCTCATGTAGCCCAGGCTGGCCTCTTTGAGTCACTGATCCTTCTGCCTCCTTCCTGAGTGCTAGGATGCCAGGTGCCATGCCTCATAAACACAGTGTTCATCAACCCTCAGTACTTTTTCTTTCTCTTATGTGGCTTGTACCTGCTGAGCTGGACTGCAGGGCCCCTCCTCATGGAGAGTGCACAGAACTGAAATCACACCCACACGCAGAAAAGGGCATCACGGCTGAGCAGCAAGCACAACAGGACAAACAGCCTGGGGCCCACAAATGCACAGCATATATGGAGCCTGGCCAGTCCCCACACTAGAGGACCACTGAACCATGCACAGGAGCACAGTTCCGAAGTGCACCTAAGCATGGTGGGACCAGACAGAAAGGGCAACAGTGTGGGACTCCATGACAGTAAATGTGCTCATTAGGCCAATTTAGAGGCAGGAATAAACTTGTGGAGGCTGGGAAGGGACATCATAATTCATAGGGTGATGGAATGTTCTGGAATTAGAGGTGGTGGCTGTACAACTTAGCTTGTACTTAATCCTGCCTTTTATTTTATTTTATTTTTTTGGTTTTTCGAGACAGGGTTTCACTTTAGCTTTGGAGCCTGTCCTGGAACTAGCTCTTGTAGACCAGGCTGGTCTTGAACTCACAGAGATCCGCCTGCCTCTGCCTCCCGAGTGCTGGGATTAAAGGCGTGTGCCACCACCGCCCGGCTAATCCTGCCTTTTATGTCTTAAACCTGTGAATGAGACACAGGGCACACAAATTAGGATGCCAACAAATCTGCACCCAAGCACTCATACTGCTCTGGACCCCAGAAAGGTAGAAACCGAGATGAGTTCCCCAGAGCTACCATGCTATGTCAACACCCCACTCAGCACCTGCCTTCAGAGGAGCATAGCTATGGAGAAAGGTAGACAATAACCGAGTGTGGCTCATGCCCATCTTCCTAGGACATAGGAGGTGGAGGCAGGAGAATCAGGAATTTGAACTCACCCTATGTAGCATAGCTAGTTTCAGGCCTGGGCTACATGAGACCCTGACATAAAAAACAAAACAAGGGCTTCCCATGGTGGCACACATATTTGATCCCAGCATTCTGGGGCAAAGGTAGGTTGATCTCTGTGAATTCAAAGCCAGCCTGGTCTACATAATGAGTTTTAGGCCATCCAAGGAAACATGAGTTTGGGGTCAGCCTACTCTACATAGTGAGACCACCTCAAGATCAATAAATAAAAACAAAGTAGAGGTTGACAGTGTATCCAATGGTGAGCCCGTGTGGGAGTCACCAGGGACACTACTCAGGTCAGCAGTGCCCTGGGGGCAAGGAGACTGGACACCAGATGGGCCCAAGCTTCCTCAGAGCGTCTGTCCCCAGTGTCTCCACCCCACCTCAGTGTCAGCACTTGCTGGTTCACACCTGACTAGGCACTGTGCACTTCATAGCCTTCTGAGGAAATGCCACCTCCATACCAGACAGCTCCTCTGAGGCTCTTCTGCTTCAGTGGCCACTGGGCCAGTGCTGCTCTGTGGGACATCATGGCACATGCAGGGTGTGGAGAAGCATCCTTGGTACCTCACCTATTGCACACAGGGTGCTGCCTCTCCCACCTGACCCAAGGTCCCCTGCAGGGAGCAATTCCCTGCCCCACGGACTGTCCAGGTGGGAAGCTGGCTTGTTCAGTCCTGCACAGCCTATGGGAGGACTGTGGCAGGACGGTGACAGTGGGATGTACAGGGGACATGTCAGAAGCCGTAGGCATACACATACTTCAGGAATCTACTGACACAGGCTCCAGGGATAGGTCTCTGCCCTCCTAGCTCAGGTCCCTCTCTCTCAGACAGGCGACCAGCCTGGGGCCGGGCACGGAATTAAGAGAAGCAGTCACCAGTTCTTTGGTATATTTCTGCCCACAGGGCCTTGCTTAGCCCAGGTTGGCCGAGAGTTCCCGATCAAATCACCTCCACCCTCTGAGCGCAGAGCCTTGGTGGTGCTCCTCGCCTTCCCTGGCAGCACAGGGCCCATTCCGACTGCAGTTAGGAAGGTAGGGGTGCCGATACCCCTCCACTGCCACCCTTGCCTACCCAGCACCTCCCACAGCCTGCCTGCCCACAGCTGTACAGTCTGCCATCCAAATGCACCACACATGCTACCTGAACAAGACTCAGTTTGCCAGTCAGTAGGTACAATGGCTGCAGCTGGGGCCAGGCTCAGGGGTCATGCATCGCCTCTGGTTGCCTGTGGGGAGCTGGGCCAGCCATCACCTACTGGTGGCTGTCTCTCTGTCTGCCTCAGGGCTTCCCTGGGGACAATTCTGGGGATTCCCTCTAATGCTGCTACTAAGCTTAGGGAAGTGGGAGCTGGGGCCACCATGGGGAGGCATGAAGGGTCCTCTGGGGCCTCCCTACTCTGCCTGCCTCTGTGTGACACCAGCTCTGGGTTTGGCCTAAAGGGACTTTTGGAAGGGACAGTCCTCTCAGAAGGCCTCTGGAGGCCTAGACTAACAAGATTCTGAAAGCTTCTCTCATTTGTCTGGTTCTTAGGTTTTATTCTCAAAAATGGTCATTAAGTCGCCTAGGCTGACTCTAAACTCACGGAGTAGCTCAGGTTGACCCTGAAATCTCCACCCTGGCTAAGCTTACACTATCATGCCAATTTGCTGCAACCTGTGTCTACTGCACTCCCACAGGATTGTTCTAGACACCGAAGGCAGAAGGTCTTCATAGCCCCACTACACGTATGTCTATGTCCTTTTGAGACAGGGTTTCGCTGTAGCTATTGAGCCTGCAAGCCTGTCCTGGAACTCGCTCTGTAGACCAGGCTGGCCTCAAACTCAGAGATCCGCCTGCCTCTGCCTCCCAAGTGCTGGGATTAAAGGCGTGTGCCACCACTGCAGGCTCTGTTTTCTTAAAAAGAAGAATTTCTTTTTTTTCAAGGGAGAAACAAATATTTTCTAGAAAATCTGGGGATGGATGGAGTCCCTGTCAAGATGAACTGCTTTCTGTTGGAAACATACTTCCTCCAGCACAGAGACCTAGGCTGGCCACAGCCCGTCATGCTCCTCCCAGCATAGTCCCAGTTACAGTCTGGGCGTCTCCTCTCTGGTTCTCTTGGTGGACTTCCAACACCTGCTCAGAATTGGATGCCAGCACCCCAGGGTCCTCTTCTCTAGGCCGTCCCAGTGATGAAGAATACATGAGAGACACTCAGAACCTTCTAGAAGGACATGAGATAGATAAAGCTGCTCTCCTACCCCAGCACCCACAGGTTCCTCTTCCTCCCTTTCTGAAAACAAGAAAACAGTGTGCTAGGCAACAAGGTTCTGACCCCTCCCAGGCCAGGGTGCAGGGCTCAAGAGCCCAGGGTCACCCACTTCCTTCCGGAGGTTTCCACATCCTGCCACTGCCTTGGGGAACAGGGCTAGAGGCGGTCCCATGTGCTTGCTCAGTGTATAGCCCAGAATCTGAGAACAAATCAGTGTCTCAAGGCCACCTCCACACAGAAGGTCACTTTAGAGCTAGGAGTGTGGCTCAGTGGGCAGTGTCTGAGTCTCAGGGTTCAAACACAATACCCCCCAGCAAAGACAAAATGAAACAGACATCAGGCCTCTGCACACCGCCCTCTGCACACCGCCCTGGGTTTGGATTTTGCTCACTACGACACTATTTCCAAACTTCATCGTGATGGAACCACAGAGCCAGCAGCTGGCGGCAGATTGCATGCCCTCCTAACAGCTGGGCCATCCCTTCTGTCTCCACACAATTCCTTTTTTCTTTTTCTTCTCCCTTTTTTAAAAGATAAGGTCTTATGTAGCCCAGGCTAGACTCGAACTCACTGTGTAGCCAAAGGTGCATAGACTCCTCCTGTTTGAACAGGCTTTGCCCTTTTTGGTTAAGACATTTGAAGTCAGGCATTCTCGGAAAGTCAGATCTATTTCCAACTGCTGGGGATTCCCGGGAACTTCTCTCAGTGAAACCCCAATTTCCAAGTGGAGGGGATTTCCACAGCATGGGACACTGGCTATGGAGATGCTCCCCAGGAACTTTCAGAGTATGAAGGTCATGTAGGAAAGCTACATGTGAGTTGGGCCATCCCATCTGGTGAAAATCACAAGGCTACAAGTTGAGGATCTCAACTGGCATCCGGCCTCATGCAGCCCAGGCTGGCCTTGAACCTGACCTTCCTGCCTTTACCACTAGGCTGCCAGGCTTGCCCCACCATGCCTGGGTTTTGAAGTGGCAGTCTGTGAGCCTCCTGAGAGAAGAATAACAGGGTGTCTTGGGTTTCAACATGGAGCTGGAGAGAAAAAATAGAGCATGGGCCAGTGAGCTGGCTTTGTACATGGAGGCACTGCCACAGTCTGAGAAACTGAGTTCCACAGAAACCCACATGGTAGAAGAGACCACTAGATAGATAGATAGATAGATAGATAGATAGATAGATAGATAGATAGATAGATAAGATAGATGGATAGATGATAGATGGATAGATGATAGATAGAATGAGACAGACAGATGCAAATTTTTTTAAGGTGCATACAGAAGATCCCTTGCCATTGCTGTACTAGAGGAGAGACCCGTGATTAAACTCCAAGTGCCACAGACCTCAGTGCTGGGACCCTGGGGCAGGGCTGGCAGGACACCAGGCTCCTTCCCCCAGTGAGGTAACACAGAAAGCAACGGCTGACCCCAGATTGAGCCCCAAGGACAGCTGCCAACTTGGGTCATAAAGAGGTCACTGTGGAACCAACCCCACCTCACACTCAGTCAGTCAGTTGTGCCATGAACCTAAAACTCTACTGTGATGGCAGCACTCAAGAAGCTGAGGCAGGAGGATTGGGAGTTAGGGTCAGCCTGGTCCACAGAGTGAGTTCATGGCAGTCATAGTAATTTAGCGAGAGACTCTGCTCTAATTACAGTGAACTTTATCATGCCTGGGGTCTAGTGTGCAGTTTTTGTTCCTAGCTACACAGGAGGTTGAGGCAGGAGGATCACCTGGGATGAGAGTTCTTGTCCAAGCCGAATGAAAAAGCGGGATGTGACACTGTCTTTAAAAATAGTAATTACATGCCAGGTGTTGGTGTTGCACACCTTTAATCCCAGCACTTGGGAGGCAGAGGCAGGCCAGTTTCTGAATTCAAGGCCAGCCTGGGCTACATAGGGAACCCAGAACAGCCAGGGATACACAGGGAGACTCTATCTTAACCCATCCCCCAAAGAAGATATTCATCACATATTTGCTGATAGAATAAATGTCATAGAAACCTCTAGAACTCTATGAGATGAAATGTAGAATAACATTCAGATGTTCTTATTTACAATGTGATTCTGCCCAATAAATCCATTATAAACTAGATATATCCATGCCTCCAGTTCTAGTTCTTGGGAGACTGAGGCAGGAGAACTGCTGAGTTTAATACTGGCCTGGGCTACTGAGGGAAGGACAAACCAGCTGGGGTGCAGACACAGCAAGATTCTGTTTCAACATAAATAAAAATTTAAAAAGCAGCAGAGAAGGCTCTGAGCTAACAAGCACTTACTGCGCTTGCAAAGGGTTGGGGTGCCGGCTCAACCTGCCTGTAACCCAAGTTCCAGCAGACGGGACACTCTGACTTCCTGGAGCGCCTGTAGGCAGGTGCTGCACACAGGCTCTCTCACACACACTGTATGCACAAGTATCTCTCCCAGGTCAAAAGGCATGTCACCCGCAGAGTCCAAAGCTCATGACACCATGACAGCCACATGGTGCCCTGCAGTGTTGTCAAACTGGTGTCATTCTGACATGACATCTGACTGGGGTCTCTGCCTATTCCAAGTCACTGGTCCCAGGCAAAGGAAATTCAAGTCATGCTTATTTCAGTTTCACACCAGCCTAACATCGAAACATTAATTCTACTTTGGGGCCATGTTTATCTTCCCCCCCCCAATACTGGGGATGAACCCAGGCCCTTGCATATTCTCAACTAATATTTTGCTGCTGACCACGCCCCCAGTCTCCTCACTGGGGATTCTAGGTGGGGCTCCTGCTGACCACACCCCAGTTTTTTTGTTTTGTTTTGGTTTTTTTGGTTTTTCGAGACAGGGTTTCTCTATGGCTTTGGAGCCTGCGCTGGAACTAGCTCTTGTAGACCAGGCTGGTCTCAAACTCACAAAGATCCGCCTGCCTCTGCCTCCCGAGTGCTGGGATTAAAGGCGTGCGCCACCACCGCCCGGCCACACCCCAGTTTTTTGAGACAGGGTTTCTCTGTGTAGCCTTGGCTGTTGTAGACCAGGCTAGCCTCCAACTCAGAAATCTCCACCTCTGCCTCCAGAATGCCAGGAATAAAGTGTGCACCCCTGCCCTGGCCCCTTTTGCTTTTGAAATGAGGTTTCATTAAGTTACCCAGGCTGTCCTTGAACTTAAATGAAACTGCTGTGGATCAAGGTGGTGAAAGAGCAGCTGTTAAGGAGCCCAGGGATGGAACGCTCAGGCCTTATCACCACTCCATATGAGTTCTAATAAAGTGTGCCCTAGATAGGACAAGTGGGGTTAAAACCTGGTTTCCAAAAGTTCTCAGAGCTTGTCTCCAAGCTTTTCTGTCCTGCTCTTTCAACAGTTAAGTGTGGTCTCTTTTGCATCCTGCGGTCCCCAGCTATCATTTCTCTGAAGTTCCCTCACTTCCAAAACTACCCATGGGTTCTTCCATGCTGAAGGAAGCATGGATCTGAGAGGGGAGTTCTTCCTATCCCTGGGTTGCATATGGGGGCTCCATCCCTCACGGATGCCTAGGAACAAGGCTACCAGCAGCCTCTAAGAGTTTATGATCTCCAGGAAAGACTGGAGATGGTATGGAAGGAAGCTGAGACTGGGTGAGGAAGACATTGTCCCAGTGTCCCCCATCCTGTTCACCCCTGAGTCCCCCGACTTTGCATAATGGTAGCAAATCAGAAACCAAAATTTACAAGGATACAGGTGAGCTCTGGAAGATGTAAATGGACCTTTGCCACACCTCACACTACACCAACCCTTTACTTTGACTATAGGCCTAGGGAAGGACGGCGGGGGATGGGGATTTAGAGAGAAGGAAAAGGCTTAGGCGCACAACTTTAATCCCAGTATTCAGGAGGCAGAGGCAAGCAGATCTCTGAGTTCCAGAACAGCATGGGCTGAATAGTGACACCATTTCAAAAAAAAAAAAAAAAAGGAGGAAACTGCCACCAAAGTTAACTTCCTGTGATCTGTTTTCGAAACTCCCTTGTCCCCCTGTCCACTCTTTTATTTTTCTTTTTTTTGGGACGGGGTTTTCTGTGTAGCATCTCTGGCTGTCCTGGAACTAGCTTCTCCACACTTTTCAATGGCTTTTTTTTTGGGGGGGGGCGAGGGTTGGGGGATGGTAGTGGGGATGGTACCCAGGGCTTTATAGACACAAGGCAAACACTTCACCCCTGAAGCAAGAGAGCCTCAGGCCTTCAATGAATTTTTAGTCAGAAACGTGATACGTTTAAAGAAATGAGTCAGGCAGGAGGTGAGAAGGATCCGATCAATCATCTGAAGGCCAGCCCGTGCTCAATGAGACTTCAAATATTAAAAATGGGGTTGTGACCCATGACGCTCACTTTCCCCATCCTGATGGGCAGTGTCCAGGCAACCTACTGATCCTCCTTTTGACAGGCAGGTTCCCTCTCTGGGCCCCCTTCGAGTCAGGGCTTCTGTCACTGGACGTTGTCATCCTGAGGGATGGGGTCCCGCCGCCCGCCTGCGCCCTCCGAGGACCCACCTGGCCGCCTTAGGACCACCGCGGTCTGGAGCCGACTCCCGCCTCGCAATGTTGGGCCGCGCGGGCAGAGGGACACACCCGCAGAGGGACACGCCGCGCGCCCCGCCCTGGCTCGCCCGCGGTCCGGATTTACTTCCCTTAAAGGGACGGAGACCGGATGGAGGCGTGGCGGCGGAGCTCCCGAGGAGCCCCGTATGAAGGGCGGGCACTCAGCGCCCTAGAGACTGGGACAGGCGCTGGTCATTGGCTGGGGTACTGCGGGGGGCTGATCCCGTCCGCTCAAGCTCAGGAACTGGCGCCAGGCCGTGGCGCATGCGTGAGGTGCTACAGGAGAGGCGGAGCCAATTAGGGGTGGAACCTGGAGGCTGAGGCTGACTGGCATCACCACTTGCCAATTGTAGCAGGGGCGTGGCCAGTCTTAGGGCGGAGCCATATATAAGGGCGGAACCAGACCTGAGACCTGAGTCTCGATGGGACAGAACAGGCAGCTGTCGGAGTGAAGGCCGGGCGACCAGGTCTGTGAGCGGAACTAGGTCTAGCTCAAATTATTCCACACAATAGAAACAGA
>JAQHUG010000434.1:81108-123423 GCA_028555095.1 Dicrostonyx torquatus | reverse complement strand
CGAGACCAGCCTGGTCTACAAGAGCTAGTTCCAGTGCAGGCTCCAAAGCCACAGAGAAACCCTGTCTCGAAAAACCAAAAAAAAGAAAAAGAAAAGCAAAAAACCAAGCCGGGCGGTGGTGGCGTGTCCGGGGTCCGGAGCGCGCGCCGTTGGTTGGTACGGCGTGACGGGGCGTGGCGCGGGCGGCGCCGTTGGTTGGGGCGCGGCTGGAGGGCGCGGCGCTGCTGGCGCCGATGGATGGGCACGACCGCCCCGGCCAGGCCATGGCGTTGCTGCTGTGCCTGGGCATGACAGCGGCGCTGGCCCGGGGCTGCCTGCACTGCGACCCCAATTTCTCAAAGAAGTTCTCCTTCTACCGCCACCATGTGAACCTCAAGTCCTGGTGGGTTGGTGACATCCCCGTGTCGGGAGTGCTGCTCACCGAATGGAGCCAGAACACGATGAAGGAACTACACCTGGCCATCCCCGCCGAGATCAGTGAGCGGCGGAGCCCATCCCAGGGTCAGGAGAAGAGCAACAGGGACCCTGGGCAGGGAAGCTCATCTGCTTCTTCTTCCTCCCGCCCTCAGCTCGGGAGAAGCTGGATCAAGTGGCAGGAGCCGTGTACCAGAGGATGGACCAGCTGTACCAGGGAAAGATGTACTTCCCAGGTAAAGAAGGGAAACTGAGGCAGGGCTGTTGCGGATCACCAGACACCTGAGCTTGACCAGTTTTCTGTGACTCCCACATCAGGGTATTTCCCCAATGAGCTGCGGGCCATCTTTCGGGAGCAAGTGCGCCTCATCCAGAACGCCATCATAGAGAGTGAGCAATGGGCTCCACAGAGGGGACAGTGCTCCTGGCCACAGGCACTAAAGGGCTGGGGGTGCTGGAAACAGGGTTCAGGAGGGAGTAGCTCTGCAGGAGGCCCTTTTGCAGGAGTGGTCACCAGTACATCCATCACCCCTCACATCTACCATATTAGTCTCCTGGTAGCACCTGGAGCAGTAACCATCCTTCCCATAGGTTAGCTCCATCTTGCACTGAGGTCCTCCTAGAGGATCCCTTCCCACCTCCATGAAACACGTGGCACATATCTGTAATCAGCAGCATTTGGAATGAGGGAATGAGGCAAGAGGATTGCCACAAGTTCTAAGTCAGCTTGGGCTATCTTCTCTATGCCTGGCTAGCCTGGGCTACAGAAACAGAAGTGAGGCTGAGGGACAGGTCTTGAGCTCTGGGCTTTGTCAGAAGGCACTGTCCTGTTGTCATTCCACCCCCCCCCCCAACCAGGCCGCATCGACTGTCAGCGTCACTGTGGTAAGTGAACCATGGTCCAGACTGAGGGCCACAGTGGCAGGTGCCCAGGCTGGGGGGCCCAGGGGAGCCTGTGGCTGCCTCTCCTGTATTTCAGGCATCTTCCAGTATGAGACCATCTCCTGCATCAACTGCACAGACTCACATGTTGTCTGCTTTGGTTATTACTGCAAGTATGCCTTAGCCACCTATCCCACTGCCCTGGGGTCCTGGGATCATCACCCTGGCAGTAAGGGTCCTGGGCTTTGGGAATACCCCACCAGCAAGGCTTTTGTTCCCCTAGGTCATCGACACAGTGGCAGTCAGCTGTACATGGCCTTCTGAGTTACATGTGAGCTGGGGTTTATTGGGCATCAAAACTCAGAGAGGGGGACACAAAGGGAGGCCACTTGGTCCCCTGACTCCAAACAAATTGTCATTGTAGAAATACCTGGCACAAGTAAGTTCCTGTTCAAATCCATCTCCAGTTTTATCCAAGACAGTGTGTGTATGTACCTTATGGTGAGATATTGAAGCTTACAGAGACCCAGGAGGACTTTGCCCCCTCCTCCTTCCTTGAGGGTCTCTAAGCTCATCTGGAAGAAGGGGGCAGACCACCCTGGCTGAAGGGTCTTCATGAAGTCTAGAGTTACCAAGTTGATGGCAAACCCGAAGGGTCTAATCGGTACCCTGTTCTATTTCAGAGAGGATACAGGCACGAGGTAAGACAGGCCTTCCACAGGGGAGGGATGAGTTCAGGGATGGGGGCGAAGTCTTTGGGTCAGTGAGAGTGGGAGGGCATTCTGGGGAGGGCTGTGTGCCTGTGGGCACACTGGATGAATATAATCACACCATCACACCGCCCTGTGTGACCACTGCATGAACTCTGCTGTCCTTCTCTATGGCCTCGCCTTGGATGTGCAGAACCACCCCAGCCTTGTGAGTGACCCAGGGAATAAGGCAACAAAGAAGCAGGTGGCCTGGGGGGAAAAAGAACTCCAAAGTCAAGTGACCTCATTGCCACAGATCCTCCAATATCCTATTAAGGCCCATCACTGTGGGTGTTGGGGAGGGTGGATAACCCCCTGACACTCTTTAGGACTTAAGAACAGGCAGGAAGCAAAACAAAACAAAAAGATAGGAACTGGATTTAGTAGTGCATACCTGTAATTCTAGCCTTCTAGAAAGCCTCTGAGACAGATCTTAAGTAGAGAGTCAGCTTGAACTATATTAACGGGTCATGAAAAGCAGCCTGGGAAAGGAGGCAGGAGGGTATGAGCAGACAAATGGGCTTAGGGCACCTCTTCCTCCTCCCCTGAAGCCTTTCGCCAAGTATAAGGTGTCTGGAACTGCAGCACTTGGTGAACCTGACTTTGGAAAATGCCTCTGAGTGTCTGACCCAGCACTGATGGCACTGCTCAGCCCCAGTATTAGCGGGGGCCTGGACTCAGCTACACTGTTGCCTATTCCTCCAGGAGAGGCTAGCTGCTACCTGCCTCTGGTCACCCCATGGAGCCCAGGCTGGGCCGGGGCTGGGAAAGGCAGGGAGATGGGCTTGTGTGTAGATGGTGGGACCCCTGGGCAGGGCCCCCAGAGATATTTTGATTAAAGTGCCCTGACATTTCTCATGATGAACAATTCTTTTCTGCCAGATCTGGCTGGGTATTTGACATAGCTGGAGGCATGGGCTTCTGAACATGTGTGGGTGTGGAGTCCTGATCTACACACACGGAGGGAGGGATCCAAAAGCTTGGCTGTCACCTTCATCTTCCTTAGGGTCCAGGGATTGACTTTATCCCAGTCCTTTGGAGTTATTATGGGTAGATTTGCAGAGGGGCTGTTCTGTTCTTGTTGAAGTGGGATCTCATGTATTCCAGTATGCCCTGGGGTGTGCCACATAGCAGAAGCCCTTACATTCTCGCTGCCTCCATCTCCATTTTCCTTATTGCTGCGATGACAGGTGTGCAACCTGGCTTGTGTTAATGGAGCCCAGTCCTGACCCTCCCCCACTTTGAGATTAAAGTCTGTCTGTAGCCCAGGCTCACCTTGACCTATTACCTCAGCCTCAGGGTGGAATGTACAGTGGGCCAAACTAGTGTTTAGGATTTCATCATGGAAGACCCAGGCCAGAAGAGACAGGTGGGCCAGCACCTGGCAGCAGGTGACCAGAGCCCAGCTGGTTGTCTGGGCTGAGAAAGGCTGAGTAGAATTGGTTGTCTGGGTTGAGAGGTGACCGATGCAGGAGACTTATCTGCCTTTACCCGGTTTCCTTGTTGTAAAGAGTCTCCTAGCCCCAGTGATGGGTGCACACCTCTATGTACGTCCCTGCAGTTTTTGCTCTTAGGAGCAGCTGCAGGTTAGCAAGGGTGGCTGCATTTTACAAGAAATACCAAGTGGTAGCATCTAAAGTCCCTCCTTCCCTCTAAGGGACCAGGACACAGAGCAGGGACACTGGATGTTTTGTTGGGAGCTCAAGCTGCACTCTTTGCCAGTCACCAACCACAAGCAGTGGTCACTCTGTACACACTTAGTGACTGTTGACAGTATTACTTCTGGGTCCTGGGCAGGGTTGGCAGGATGCTTGGAGCAGTAGAGAGTGCTGTGCCTCAGAGCCCTGGGTTTGGAATTTAAGTTGCTGTTGACAGTGCTCAGAGTCTGCTGATGACAAAAGCTGTGACTTCTTTGCTTGTCCCCACACAAGGTGGAAGTGAGCAGCTGAGATGGAGCAAATGTCTTTTTAAACCCAAGATTCTGTTTCCACCTCACAACCTCGTGAGTTTAGTAAGAAAGGGGCCTTTGGGGACTGGCAATGTGGCTCAGCAGTCATGAGTCCTGGTTGACTTGCAGAGGCCCTGGCATTTCAAGTGTGGAATGGCATGCAACCCATCTGGAGCTGCAGTGCCAGGAAACAAGATGTGCACATGCTACACAGACGCCATAATTTTTGTGTCTTTGTTTTGAGATAGGATTTTTCTGTGTAGCCCTGGCTGTCTTGGAACTCACTCTGTAGAGCAGGCTGACCTTGAATTCAGAGTGCTGGGATTTAACGCATGCTCTACCACCACCCAGCAAATTCTTTTTTTTAAAAAAAGAAGAAATGAAGACGGGCGGTAGTGGCGCACGCCTTTAATCCCAGCACTCGGGAGGCAGAGGCAGGTGGATCTTTGTGAGTTCGAGACCAGCCTGGTCTACAAGAGCTAGTTCCAGTGCAGGGCTCCAAAGCCACAAAAAAACCCTGTCTAGAAAAACCAAAAAAAAAAAAAAAGAGAAATGACAAGATGGTTCAGTGCTCAGTAGCATTTGCTGCACAAAGCTAAGGGCCAGAGTCTGAATCCCAGTGCTGTGTGAGTGGAAAGTGATGGGGCAGACAACACTGTCTTCTCTGCACGCAAACTCACACATAAGTACTTATAGCACATATACAAAAATGTGGGTGACAGCTCCCACAGGTGGAAGTTGAGGAGCTCATCTGAGCCCCAGGTGCCTGAACGGCACACTGGGGACTGCTCTCGGGTACTGTGAGGACAAAACACACAAACCTGTTTTGTGACTCTTTATTGGGTCATTTTGACACCGATCATCATCAGCGTGATATATCTCTCTTCACATGGGAATGTCGGCAGCAAATCAATCATGGAACATCATAGAGCTGGAGGGTCACGTGGGTCAGTAACAGAGTACTCTACATGCTAAAGTGACAGTAGTCCTCAAAGGAACAGCCAGAATGTCTGTAGACCACCATCACCAATGAGGAAGGTTCAGCTTGTACCCAGCTACCCAGCTATAGGGAGTGTCCAGGCTGGGGTCCCTCACCTTGCCCAGAATGGCTGGGTAAGCACCGAATGCTCCCAGGATGCACACTCTCTCCACTGCAAAGCACTCGCCCTCCACAGCTGTGGCACAGTGCAGAGACAAACCCGTGATGTGTAGTGACAAACTGAGGGGCATGGATTGCACTCATCCACTGACCACCTCCTCAACAGAATCCCACCAGAATTCTGTTGAACAGAAGAAAATCAAAGGGCTGTCCCTGCTGTCAGCAGCTGAGCTGACCCACAAGCACATTTCATCCATCTGGCCACACAGACACTGGCAAGAAATGTAATAGCTGGCCTGCTCACCTCTCCACAGACACCACCAGTCAGGATATTTGGGGACAGCAGCAGCTGGAAGGGTTCCTCCAGAGGCAGCATGGGGGCAGACGAGTGTGGACACATCAGTCCCACTGTTTGCTGGAAACCTGGAGGCCCACCAGCCTGGAGTCCCCAGAGCCATCTTCAAGAACGGGGAGTGGAGCTGGGAGCCCCTTGCTGGCTAGGGTTGGAATGGCCTTTCTTGCCAAAGAAGTGCGGGTCAGAATTAAAAAAAGGATAATAAAATAAGTTGATGCAACATAGGACCTCAGAGTCACACAGTGGAGGCCGGTGGCATTAAATTAATGCTGGGTGTGGGGACAGTACACATGACAAAGGAGAGGAGAGGCAAGACCCTTCATATCTGTCTATGGTCTGACGGGCATCCTGGACTCTTGTCATTCAGCACTGGGCCAGCGTAGTCTTCATTTCCTCCAGCAGGCTGCTGAGCAGCGTGGCATCACTGCATTTCCCATCTACTGACACGGAGCTCTCACCCTAGGGGACAGCATATGGATATACTGCCCGTGCCTGTGCTGGGAGGTGGTCCAGGGCTAAAAATGCCAACCCTCCCTCTCCTCATCCGAGACCTAGACCTCACTTTAGGTTTTTTTTGTTTTTTTTTTTTTGGTTTTTGGAGACAGGGTTTCTCTGTAGCTTTGGAGCCTGTCCTGGAACTAGCTCTTGTAGACCAGGCTGGTCTCAAACTCACAAAGATCCGCCTGCCTCTGCCTCCTGAGTGCTGGGATTAGAGGTGTGCACCACTACCACCCAGCATTTGGTGGGGGACAATTCTGTATTCTGTCAATCATGTTTTAAATAAACGCTGATTGGCCAGGCAGGAAGTATAGGCAGGAAAACCAGACAGGAAGTAGAGGTGAGAACAGGAGAATTCTGGGAAGCAGGAAGTTCCCTTGGCATTCTTGCATAGTCCATCCAAGAAACAGGATGTAAGCTGCCCTGCTGAGAAAAGGTACCGGCCATGTGGCTAACATAGATAAGAACAATGGCAGGACCCTCATGTTAACAAGCATTCACTTTAGTTTTTTGAAGTTATGTAGCCACAACTGGCCTAGAACTCAGGAACTCTGCTTTAGCCTCCAGAGTGCTTGGATGGCAGGTGGACAGTACACTGCTCACCAGTCACAGGCCTAAGACCATGCTGAGCTTTTCCGTCCTCTTGCCCTGTGCTCACCAGGTGGGGGCCTGGTGTAACTGTGTGGGGATGGGTGTAGTTGGCGGGTGGGAGGGCACGCCTGGTCTAACTGGTCTAAGCAGCCATGGACACTGAGGCTCAGCCTCTCTCTGAAGACTGCCCTGGTCCGCCACAGAGCAGCAGGTGCTACCATGACCTCACCTTCTTCACCAGCAGGCAGACATGGTGGCCCTGGATGGAGCGGCTGTACATGGAGGCACAGGAGTCTACTCGCTCCACAACTGCAACAGAAGGAAGAATCAGGCCCTCTCCAGGGCTGTAAATTCCATGCTGGAATGGTACTTAAGGGCTGCAGGCCAAGGCCCTGAGCAGGAAGGGACTGACTGGAGTGTAGGGGTTGGCTTCTGCAACACTTGTGGGATGAAACCGGTATCATTGTGACATTGTTTACCAGAAAAATGGTGGTGGAAACAGATCTTTGCCAGGAGGTTCTGAAAAGACATACTAATGCCATCGACTTTGATAGAGTTCATGCTCAGGTCTCCTGATTCCAGCAACTTGGCAAAGGCATCGCTGTGGGAAGACAGAATGGAGGGTGATGGCAGGGCTTGGGTATTAGACCTTCACCCCAGCACTGGAAATACCGAGGCAGGAGGACCGCTTCAAGTTCCAAGACAGCCTGGGCTGTGACACCATCAGAAGCTGGTACACAGGGCTGGGGACAGAGAGCCCTCTGCAATGCTATGGGGCCCAGGAGAAACCAGCACCCAGGACAGCGGCAGGCTGTGTCAGGAGTCAAAAGTGACTGTGTAGCGCAGTCTCATGTTACCTCTAAACTCACATCACCGAGCTGCTACCCCTGCCCCTGCGCCCTCCCAACCCTGGGAGGTGTTTCTGGTGGGGTGGAGGCACACACACCTGTAGCAGGGAGTGGTGATCAGGTAGGAGCTACAGCTGAAGTGCAGCCGGAAGTCTAACTTCTCATGGGTGGCCCCTTCGTCGTCCTGTGAGAAGAGAAGCCGCAGCTGTGGAGTGGCTTTCCAGACATGCACTTCCTTTCCTGGGATGCCTGACATCCACTGGGGCAGGGCAAAGGAGCCAGAGCCCAAAGTAGAGTGGGCTCATCAGACTGACCATGGTTCCTGGGGCCCCAGTGAATACCTTGGCAATGAAGGACAGCGTGCCTTTGAGCTTCTGGGCCATGACGATGCTCTGAATGGTGAACACAAACTGGGCCTCATTGGAGACGCCTGATGGGAGACAAGGCACTCAGTGGGGCCCAGGGTCTGAGTCAGCACTGACTCTAGAGCGTCATAGCTGGCAAGGATTCTGCAGAGTCACAGAAATAATGGGCTCCTGCTGCTGGCCCCAGATCCCAGCCTTGTCCCAGAGAAAGCCCAGTAAGTGGCTTGGGGCCTGTGGCTTTGGCTGTCGCCAGGAACTCTAGTTAAATTCCTTGTGCAGGAGCCCAGGTAACAAGAGCATAAAGAGCAGAGCTGGCTTTGCGAATCCTAGGGTCAATGGGTTGGCTCACCAGGGGGCAGCTGGAAAGGAATGGGCACACCATCATGCACTGAGGAGCCCTCCGGCCGGGCCATCTTGGTGTTGAGCGAGTCCAGTACGTTGAGCTCCATGTTCTTCAGGAAGCTGTTGCTCTGGTTCTCCAGGATGACCGACACGGTCACTTGGCTGTCCTTCTGTAGGCTGGCTTGAATGTCATATGTCTGCATGAGCAAGGGCAGGGTCAAGCACCAGGGACCCGCTGAGGAGAGTAAGCTCCCAGTGAAGATCAAGGACAGTGACTCTTCTGTGAAAGCTGCCTGTGGCCCCCTAGGATCCCACCCTCAAACCAAGCTCTTCATGAAGCTATGCCCCAGCCCTTGTCTTTTTGAGTCTTTGAGACAAAGTCTTGCAATGTAATCCTGGTTGATCTTGATCTTGCAATCCTCCTGCCTCTGTCCCAATGTGTATGTTGCCATGGCCACTCTTTGTCCTGTTAGCAACGCTGTCCTCAGGTGACCTGGCCACACTAGGCTCTCCAGCTGTGGTTGGGCTGCTGGCCATGGTGGTCCTACACTGGTGGCAATGCCTGGACCACTGCTTGAGCTTGGAGCCTGATTGCTGCTGCCAGCCCTGCAAGGCTTCATGTGGTAGTTTGCTCCCCCAGCAATGGCCCCTTCCCTGAAGCAGACCAGTGTCACTTACCACTTTAATGTAGGAATTCTCAGCCAGAAGGCAGTAGCTGGACATGGGCTGGGGAAGAAGAGACAATGTCAGCTGTAGGTGACAGGGCCCTGGTCGCTTGCGAGTATTTCAAGAGATAGGGACACGTTCATAAAGACCAAGAGCCACCAGATGATGCTGGGTCACGGCTCCCACCACACAGCACAGCTTCCAGAGACTCTGGGATCTCTCTGAATGGAACCCAGGTTTTAAGGTTGAGTTGGCAGGGTGGATGGCATGCTCACCGGGATGGGCTCCTCCTCCTCTGCTGCACCATTCTCCAGCGGCGCTGCCTGCTTCCTCTTGGCTTTCTTTTTGTCTCGTGGCCTCTCCTCCTTCTCCTTCCTGTGTTTCTTCTTCTTGTGCCGGGATGATTTCTAAAGCAGAGTCTGGGCTCAGGCTCCTTGTCTCCAGCAAGAGGGAGCCTGTTGTCATTCTCTCCCTTCATATCACATGGTAGGAGTCACAGGGAAAGAGAGATGGGATAGCAAAGCCAGGAATCCTACAGGTCACTGGGGTTGGAGGCCAAGCCTGGCAGACACTAGAACCTTGTGACTGATAGGTTAGTGGCAGGCGTCACTCGGAACATGGGGAATGCACAGTATAGATCAGCAAGACTGACATGCATGAGCACCACATAGGAAGCAGTGCTCATAGAGATGGGAAAATGGCCCAGTATCTATGCATGGTTGACAGACATGAGCATGAGGTCCAATCACACACTGAAGCATCATACAGCCACCAGCATCAAGGGAGTCAAGAACATGGGGTGGCCAAGCGGTGGTGGCACACGCCTTTAATCCAAGCACTCGAGAAGCAGAGGCAGGCGGATCTCTGAGACACACAGACACACACACACCATGGGGCTTGGGGCTAGCGGTGGTGGAACATGCCTTTAATCCAAGCACTCGGGAAGCAGAGGCAGGCGGATCTCTGAGTTTGAATTCTCTCTCTCACAGACAGACAGACAGACAGACAGACAGACAGACACACACACACACACACACACACACACACACAGAGCTTGGGGCTAGGTTGATAGCTTGGTGGTTAAGAGTGCTTGCTGCCCAGTCACGAAGACCTTAGTTCAGATCCCAGGACCCATGAAATAACATTCACACACACAACTAAAATCTTTTATGGGGGTGGGAGGAGGGCGAGGGATGAGATGGGGTTTCTTAGGCATTCGCTACCAGACCTGGCTTAAAAAAAAGGGAAGAACATCAGAGATGTTCTCAGTGAAGAAAGCCAAACACCAGAGGCCACTTAATGTGGGACTCCATGCTAGCCAACGTGTAGAACAGCCAAATCCAGTGTCAGCAAGTGGACTTAAGGGTGATGGTGGATCAGGAAGGGGTGGGACAGACTGCTCCCGAGGTAAGGATTCCTACTAAAGTGATTGAAGGTTGTGGAATGAGATGGTGGTGTGGCTGCACAGCTTAGAAACTGTTCTGGGAATACCAGAATCCTTTTAGAGGCTGAAGCATGAGGGCTGCAGCCACTTGAAGGAAGCGGCTGGTACTATATGCCTTACCCTTTCCTGGTCATGATTCATGTTGTCTTCCTCGTCCTCCAGCTCCTCTCTCCTGAGTCCCTCACACTCATCCTTAGCCAGGGTTACAGTACTCACAGCAAGTTCTTCCTGTAAAGCCAGGAAGGTCAGGATGGTTTTTCAGGGAAAGGGTAGGGTATGGGGTTGTCTTCCCCTGACTGCTCAGAGGATTTCAGCTTAAAAAGCAAAAAGGGAACTCTGAGTCCCACCTAACCAGCACTGTCCCCCGAGGGTTGGGAATATTCTCCAAAGGATGCCTTGTGGACAAAAGTCCTGCTGGCCACCCCTCTGCCTCACTGAGACTTGCTAAGCAGAGTTCCACTGGATAGCAGACCCAGCCTGACTCGGGACATCCCACTGGGCTGGACTCCACTTATTGGAACCTGTGTGTGGCTCCAGGACTGAAGGGGAGACGCCTGTCACTCACTGGTTCCTGTGGAAATGCATAGATGATACCTCTGAGGACACATAGGGCAGGCACTTACCGTGGATGGGGCAGGAACGGGGACAGCAGCAGGTGGTGGAGTGGTGGACAGCCAGAAGTCTAGGTCCTCGCCCTGAAGCCACAAGAAGAGCACTTTAGGCAAAGGCAGGGAGTGGCAGCAGCAAGGGCGCTCTCTGGTTGCCATTCTTGCCTCCCTGCCCCAGACCATCTGACTGCTGTGTAGCATGGCAAGTTCGGGCTATGCTCTGACTGGACCCACACAGGTCCTCGGCTGCATCACTTTAGTCAAGATGCCACCACAGTCACCAGGCATTGGGGAAAACAGTGCTGGGCTTAAGCGGTGACTGGACTGAGGTCACGGCAAAGCAACTCAGTTCTCAGACTGTAGCTCAAACTGGTAGAAGTCAGGAGAATCCTTCTCCCTAGTCTTATGAGGCTGGCATGGGGGTGCAGCCTAAGCAGGAAAACGATACATAGTCTCCAAAGTGTCACCTCACTGAGCTATACCTCAGAGGCCGCCTTGCATCGGTGGGATCCTGGGCTTGATCTCAGCACTCAACAAATAAAATCTATTTCTAGCCAGCTAGTCAAGAGGCTGAGGTAGGAATACTGTAAATTTAAGACCAGCCTGTAGAGGGGCGGTGGTGGCGCACGCCTTTAATCCCAGCACTCGGGAGGCAGAGACAGGCAGATCTTTGTGAGTTCAAGACCAGCCTGGTCTACAAGAGCTAGTTCCAGGACAGGCTACAAAGCTACAGAGAAACCCTGTCTCGGAAAAAAAAAAAAAAAAAAAAAAAAAAGACCAGCCTGCAGTGAGATCTAGTTAGTCTTCAAATGCAATATAAAAAGCAACCTGGAGCTGGTGGTGGTGCATGCCTTTAATACTAACAGTTGGGAAGTAGAGGTAGGCGCATCTCTGTGAGTTCGAACCTGGTCTACCTAGTGAGTTCCAGGATTTCCAGGGCTGACGCTGACGCACACGCACACGCACACGCACACACACACACACACACACAGTCTTGAAAAACCAAGAGGGGAAAGAAAAAAAAAAAGAAAAAGTAAAAAAGAAAGTAGCCTGGGAGCTGGTGGCACACACCTTTAATCCCAGCACTTGGGTGGCAGAGGCAGGCGGATCGCTGTGGGTTTGAGTCTAGCCTGGTCTACAGAGTGAGTTCCAGGATAACTAGAGCTACAAAGTGAGGCCCTATCGCGACAAAACCAAAAACCAAAAACAAAGCAGCCTGCGGAGGTGGCAGAGTAAGCACCTATGTAGCATGTGCACAGCCCTGGGTTCCAGATGTCACCCATACCCCCAGCACACAATTTGTTTGTAGAAGCCTAGCCTACGACCAGCATCTTGCTGTGCATGGCCCCTCTGGCTTCCCTTCCTCACAACTGCTTCTTTCTGCCCCCTGGCTGGGCTGGCATGGACCCCACATTTGCAGCCCTAGCTTTGCACTCAAGCCAGAGCCCCAGGGCATGCACCTTTTTGTCCTTCTTTTCTCTCTCTCTTTCTTTGGGCTTCTTCTCCTTCTTTTTGGGCTTCTTGCTTTTCTTCTCTACAGTGGGGACACTTTCCTTCTCCGGGGACTTCACAGCCTCAGTATTCCTGTGTTTCTGGACAGGCAGCTTCTCACTGTCAGCCAAGGGCCTTGGGGAAGGAGAAGACCTGGGGTCACCAGGTTGAGCTGGGGCCCACCCTCAGGGCTGCTGGCCCTACAAATCCTGAGGCTCCATGAATACCCATGACAATACAGATCTGGGAGCACTGACCCTATTCCCTGCACACCCAAGCATCCCAGTGCTTTCTCCCACGTTTTGGATGTGTACAGCGCATATCCATGCCCATGTGGAATGTGGATGTCAGCATGCCAGTCCACACATCCACAGTCATGTGGTGGGCAGAGGTCAGTGCCAAGCATTTTCCCACTACTCTGCACTGTATCTTTTGAGGCAGGGTTTCTCTCTTACTGAACCAAACCTGGAGCTCCCTCACTCAGTCAGGTTGGCTGTCAGCGAGCTCAGGGGTCTGCGTCTGCTGTCTCTGCCTCAGGTGCTAGGGTTGGCTTTCCATGAGCGCTGGAGGATTGAGCTCAGGCCTTTGCGCTCACACAGCAGGTGCTATACCGAGCCACCAATGCAGTGCCTCCACCATGGCCAAGGATTTTCTCAGCACTCTGGGAATGGGGACCTCACCACCCTAAGAACAACCCCCACCCAGTCTTCAGTCTGTTCCTCACCCATCACTTACTTATCCAGGTCAATGTCCAGCGCCTTGTAGGGGTCATTGGGGTCTTTGTCATCCTCATCACTAGGCAGAGCATTCTGAGGAGATAGAGGGGTCAGGGCTCAGTCAACTAGCAACTATGTTGTCCTGGTGGAGGTTCCTGTCACTTCTGCCTCAAGTAACAGAGTAACATGTCTGAACAGTCATGCCCATACCCAAGGTCCTAGGCTGTGGGAGCTCACATAGTGGAGAAAGTGGAGTAAAATCATGTTCATCACTGAAGGCTTACGTGACAGGTAATTGTAGTCACCAGCTCAGAGTGAGTCAGCCTCTTGCCTCCAGCCTCTTAGGGACACAGACAAGTCTGCTGCCACTAGGGCTGACAGGGCTGGGCAGGGACTGACCTCAGGCATCTCCTCGGTGACAATGTCCACACGCTGGGCAGGGGCAATGTCCTCATCACTCTCTGTGGGTAGGGAGCTGTGGCGCCGCTTGCCCTTCTCCTTCTTCTTCCTTTTCTTGTCCTTCTCCATTCGCTGCCGGTGCCGCCGCTGCTCCTCCAGCTTTACGTACTGGTCTGACATGGGCATGCCTGTGGGGACGTGTGGACGGCCAGAGCTCAGGGACACTCAGAACCCCGTCATGTCCCACACATGAACTTAAAATAAGGAGACACTCGCCTGGAACCTTCAGAGGCACTGAGAGGTCGATCTGTACCACAGGAATATGCTCTACGCCTGGTGTATCCTGGTATCGCTGAAGGAGGAACCACAGGGTGTCAGTGTGGGTCGAGACTCACAAGGCAGGAAAGGGGAATGTTGTTTGTTAGAGAGTGATGGCCCTCCATGTAGCATGGGAACATTACTCATGTGTTCCAGGTTCCAAAAAGACAGGTGGGGACCTGGGACCATAGCCCTGGAATGTGATGTCATAAGCTATGAGCAGGAAGAAACTTTTACACCTAGGATTATTCATGATTATCACTTTTTTGGACTTTAAGCTGGCCCCAAACTCAGTATGTAGCCATGGGCGACCTTAGATTTTTGCTTCTCCTGAATACTGGTGACCATACCTGGTTTATGTGGTGCTGGGGATGGGACCCAAGGCGCATACATGCTAGGCAAGGGCTCCACCCACAGAGTCCTAGTCCTTGCCTTTTCTTTCTTTCTTTTTTTTTTTTAAATCATTTTTTTAATCTTTTTTTTTTAATGTTTATTTATTTATTATGTATACAATATTCTGTCTGTGTGTAAGTCTGCAGGCCAGAAGAGGGCACCAGACTCCATTATAGATGGTTGTGAGCCACCATGTGGTTGCCGGGAATTGAACTCAGGACCTTTGGAAGAGCAGGCAATGCTCTTAACCACTGAGCCATCTCTCCAGCCCAGTCCTTGCCTTTTCTAAGATGAGAAAGTATTACACATTTAACCTCAGATATCCTTTGCTCCCTGGAGTGCTGTGAACTCTCCTCCTTGGCCATCGTAGTCACCAGTGACTCTGATACCACTGTAGGATCTGCCCACAAAAGCTGAAACTTCCAAGGGGCCTGAGAAACTGCAAAGGGCTGAGAGACCAGCACTTCTTGTGAGTGCAATGGGCCAGCTGAGCAGAGTACCCATCTCAAGGCAGTCTAGATAGACCCCACCTAGATCACCCAGGTTCTTGACCAAGACCTGGATGAGAGCAGCTCGGCTTAGCTGTGGCTGGGACAACACGTACAGCTTGCTCCCCAAGGTATGGCCATAACTATATGACACTCTTGGAGGCATCAGTGTGGCAGGTGTTCGGGGGACGCTCAAGGACACCACTTGCCTTCTGTGGGGACGGGGAGCTCTTGATGTAGAAAGGGTTGTTGGCTTGCTCCTGCTTCCGGGCCTCTCGTCGCTGTGGGGACAGGACTCTACATAAGCACCTATGTCAGAAAAGTGCCTGTCCATTTCCCAAGACCCAGGTGGGCAGGGAAAGATCAAAGCAGAAAACATGAGGACCACCTCAAGAGGCAGAGCTCTCAGGTAGGCCTGTCTCCCAAGAGCAGCGCTCATTAACAGGCAGACTGCGTGAGGTTCTGGGCTCCCAGGAGTAGAACTGGTCTGGGTCTACCCCACCCTGAGTCACAGCTCCTGCCCACCATTCCTACTCCTGCAGGCTCAGAAGTCCACTCCAGTGTTCCTGCTGAGGGCCCGGGAAAGGGGGGCTCATGGGAGGGCTCTAAACAGGAGGACAAGGTAGAACCCAAGTGTCCTCTGGCCTGTGTCACAGGCTGTGGCTGACCAAATAGCAGAGCCTCAGGTGTTCCTAGGCCTAAGAATCAGCTACTCTTTGTGAACAGATCCCAAGCTGAGCTTCTGCCATATGCTGGTTACTCCTGAAAAGGTCTGTTCACCCGTGCCAGCTCCTCCTCGTCTTCCTCAGGCTGCCGGCGCCGCGTGTGCCTTGGCTCCTCTTCATGGAAGATGGCCTTGGGTTTCTCATCCTCAGATTCACTGTCTGAAGGTGGCTCATTGATCCAGGCATCCAGGTCTAGGCTGGGATGTACAGAGGGGGGTCACATAGTGGCCTGGTCTCCTCTCTATTGGTCCATCATGCACCTGTGACATTTCCCAACATCAGCACCACAGGGACCAGGCAAGGCAGGATGTTATAACCTCAGAGAGAAGACCCAGAGATGGAAAGGTAGGAAGCCTGGGAGGAAACAGCAGACCAGGACAGGGACCATGGAATCTGGCAGGACCATGACAAGCAGGATACTCCCTGAGGACCAGGGAACAGTGGTACAGCAGCACAGCAGCACAAAGACAGTGGTTTTATGTGAGTGAGCAAGGGCAGAGTCAGGCCATCTAGCCCCAAGGTCATCTGATCTCCTGGCTGGTGGCAGGTCCTGGAGCATGAAAATCCCTACCCAATTTCCTAGATCAGGAATCATTTCAGTGGCTGTAGCCTCATCACCCCACCATGTTCCCAATGCTCACCCTTCAGGAACTGGAACCTTCTTCTGGGCCTTGGGGGCCACGGGGTTCAGTTCACCAGCGAACAAGGCGCTCACTTCCTCGGCCACCGGCACGCCTTTTGCCTGCAGCTTCTGCACATGCTTGACCAGCTGCAGGATGCAGGAAGCCTAGGGGAGCAGCAACAGAGTGGAGTGCCTGCCCAGAGCCAATAAGCCACCGGAGAACTTGGCAGCCAGGTATCTGAGGATAAACTGCTGGGGCCTGTCCTCCCCATTAGCTCAGCCATAGGTCTCGTCATGTCTCACTCTCTCAAGATGGGGAAGAGACAAGTCCCACCAAGGTCAAAACAGGAGGGAACTCAGCTATGTCACCTTCTGTGGGGCAAGTCCTGTGCTGGCTCTAAATCTGCAGACACACCAATACTAGGCAGTCCTTGCTGCCATGTCGCACCATCAATCCCAACAACATCAAGGGCTCAGCCTGGGTCAGTACCCACACTTGACCTCCTCAAGGGGTCCCCAGAGACCTAGCAGAAGCCTCATAACACCTGATTTTCTGAGAACCTATATTACTATGGGGTGACAGGAACAGCCTTGGCTCTACCTTGGCCACTGTGTCCCAATGCCCAGGTGTCAGCCCAGGACCGTGGCCACCTGCTGTCCCAGGCTGTATGACTCAATGTCACAGAACATGTCTAAGACACGCAGGCTCCTGGTTCAAGCCTTCCCCACCACAAACAAAGGGGGTTCCAAATCAGCTCTCCCACCACAACAGTAGCAGGGCACTGCCTACCTCCTAGGATGGCTCTCAGACTCATCCACACCACAATCTCTATCCAGGGACCCCCAAGCCCAGATGGGCAGAGCTAGGATAGATTTCAACAATCAACTTTGGAAAAGGCAGAAAATCCCTCCCATCTACTGGCTCTTCTGGGACAAGGAGCTAGTAGGGGACCAACAGCGCCTCCAGACCTAGCTGTGTTGGTACATATGTTCACACGGACATGTTCTCAGCTGGAGGTGTGGCACCTGTGGGATTTTAAAAGGCAGCCCTGCTGCCTGCTAGACGTGTGGTGTGAGCAGGCAGCCCCCACTCCTGACTGACACCATGTCAGCCCTGGATGTGCTCACAGGGCATGAGTCTCGCAACCATCTTCTCTGAAGCTGCCCTTGTCAGGTTTAAGTCTCAATCCTGAGTAGAATCCCCAGCTTGCAGGTCTTACCCGCTCCTGCACCTCCAAGTCGGCACTCTGCACAAACTGCGGCAACCGCTCCACCAGCAGCTGGGTGACCTCCTGTGCAGCCTCCGTGTCGGCGGCCTGCTCCTTCTGCTGCAGGATGGACGCGTACAGCTTTACCACGTTCTGCACATACACAGCCTGGATGTGGCCGGGCAATGTGGTGACTTTGGGCCGCAGCATGGCCTCCAGAGTTTGCTGGGGCCCCTGTAGGTGCCTGGTGGACAGGGGCTGCATGAGGCTATTGAGCACACCCACAGGCCCATCTCACAAGAAAGCCAGGCCAGGGATGTGGGGTCTAGGCTTCTCAGTGGGTACTTGTTTTCACTAGGCAGAAGTGGGAAACATGGTTCGAGAAACCATGGCAAAGATGTGACTATCACCAGCAGACACAGAGGACCTGAGCGGCCCACTCACTGCCACCAATGTTCTTGGTAATGAAAGTTTGCCTGATATGTACTGCTCCGGCCTGGGGTCAATTCCCAGCACCACAAAGCCAAATACTCATCAATAAACTTCTTATGGCATCCATGTGCACTCTATGGCTGCCCTGTGGGATTCAGAGAGAAGACTCCCCATTGGGGACTAAGTGGAGGCCTGATATGCAGTTGCCATGGGCTGAGCCCAGGGGCAATGGGAAGTGCTAAGTTTTGTGACTTTTCTAGAGAAATGTGCTCTCAGTGGCTTCTAGGACAGTCAGAGTTGTCCGCATCTGCTCTGGGTCACAGCTGTCATATGTCCTTTGAGTCAGGTATGCAAAGTGGCATATCTACCCACATACTCCTGGAGCCTAGCAAGAGGGCACAGCACTTGCTGTGTGGACCTCTACCAGGCAATTTCAGGGCTGGCAGGAATGGGCCTGCCACCAATGTATGGTGAGGCCTGGCTCCGAGGGTGACTGCCTGCCCAGCTAGGAAGAACAGATCTGTTGATGGTCTATGAACTAGAGGGCACCCTCTCCACAGTCATTTTAAGTCACATGGCCCACATGTCGGTCCCCCCCCCCCCCAGGACATACTGGGCCACCTCTGAGGGCCCACCAACTCACTCTGAGAACTCTCCACAGATCCAAGCGGCAGCATAGAGCACCTCACAGATGCCATTGCGCTGGGTGCTGCTAGCCACCAGGTGGGCACTGTCAAGCAGTGCAGACATCTGGGACACAGCAAATTTGCGAATGGCCTTGACGCGGATGGCCACATCCAGCATCTGTGCGGCGATGAGATGGCCATGGCGGGTACCCTCCAGTCGTGTCAGCTCCACGAGGATGCTGATGTACCACTCGAAGTTGGTGATGTGCTGGTAGTTGGACTGGCTGCAGATGTCAATGATCTTGGTGAGTAGCTCATCGCGGTAGGTGGTGCCCTCGGCCTTGTCCACGTGGGTCATCAGTTTTTTCACGATCTCCATCAGGTTCTTCTTGGACACCTGTGGAAGAAGGGACAGTTGGTCAGCACAGGCAGACATGGTCAGTCATGAGATGACAGTTGAGACTGAGTTCATGAGCAGAGGAAGGACAGTTTCTTCTGAGGACAGCAGAAGTCACACTGGGCATAAAGTCAGCCTATCATGTCTGACCAAGGGACTAAGGACTCACTCCCTACAGCCTGGACAGGTGTCATCTGCTAACCCCAGCAAGCTCAGGCTGCTGTCCCAGCCAAGGTAGGAGTGACCAGGTGCAGAAGCTTCAAAGGCTCCCCATACTGGCACAGTGACACATACCATTCCATAGAGCAGGTCGAGGGCGCGTAGGCGGATGGACTCATCCTTGTCATCTAGGCACTGCAGGATCAGGTCCTTGTGGGACTGCACGGACTTTGGGTGCGTCTTCAGGATTTTAGACATGGCCAGCAGCCCCAGGTACTTTACTGTGAAGATCAAGTGGCCATTAGTTTGCAGATACTGAGGGGAATAGCATAGTCAATGGGTGCAACAGGGGGAATTTGTCACCATTTCTGGCCACTGCGGCCCCAGTTGGTGCTGACTGCAGGTGATGGCCACTTCTTAGATTCCCTGCCCCCCATGAAGCCAAAGTTGAGGCTGTGTACCCTAACCTATCACAGCATACAGCATGGTCCACAGGCATAGCCTTCTAGGAATTGGAGAAACAGGTGTCAGAACTATGCAGGGTGAACCCCCATGTGCACTACGCGATGGCCCAGCAGTAGTGTGCATAGCTCCTCCAGTGCACACAAGTCCAGCTCCCAGCATCCACATTGGGTGTTCTAACTAACTCCAGCTCCTGGGCATTAGGTGCCTCCAGTCTCCACAGGCACTGACATTTCTGAGCACAGACCCACATACAAACACCTAAGTACGAATGACAAAAACTTACAAGAACTTAAAAATTTGTGTATTTAGCCGGGTGGTGGTGGCGCATACCTTTAATCCCATCACTCAGGAGGCAGAGGCAGGCGGATCTCTGTGAGTTCGAGACCAGCCTGGTCTACAAGAGCTAGTTCCAGGACAGGCTCCAAAGCTACAGAGAAACCCTGTCTCGAAAAACAAAACAAAATAAACAAAAACAAAAAAAAAATTGTGTATTTAAAAAAGAACCCTGGTGGGTGTGGTGGTAGATGCCTTCAAACCCAGGCAGATCTACAGAGCAAGTTCCAGGACAGTAAGGGCAACACAGAGAAACCCTGCGTCAAAAAAACAAAAGAAAAACCTCAAACAACCTCCCGATTATGATCTAAAGGTCACTGCTAGCCAAGCTGACAGTGGCTGCTAGCCTAGAGTAGGCCTCATGGAAAAGTAAAGGGAGAGGCTGAAGCAGGAGTCACAGATGACAGCTCTGCACCCAGAAGCCTCACTTTGTGACAGGTTCTGAGGTGGTCGGCTCATCAACAGATGGCCCAGAGATGATTTCAAACAGCAAGGACACGAGAGCTGCTGGGATTCTATGGTCCACGGAGGATGGGGAAGTCTGTCAACTCTGGATCCAAGGTAAGGACTGGGCCTGCCACTTGGTCTGATTACCAGTAGATGTCACTGACAAGGACTGCAATTAGAAGTAGTGTGGGACACAAGGAAGGCAGCAGGTCACTGAGGACCAAGCAGATACTAGTCAGAGATCTCTGGACCTAAAACCTGGCTCTCTGCACCTCCCAAGTGCACATGATAACCCGTACACCAGGCCTCCCTTTCCTTCAAATGAAAAACAATCACAATTTTTTTTTAATATAGGGGTGTGCACCAAGGTCAGAAGACCATTTGTAGGAGTCATTTCTCAGCCCATCACATGAAGTCCAGGGAAAGAATTAGGGCATCAGGCATGGTGGTAAGTCCCTTTATCCACTGAGCCATCTTACCAGCCCCCTAGTTCTTTTTTTTTTTTTTTTTTGGTTTTTCGAGACAGGGTTTCTCTGTGGTTTTGGAGCCTGCGCTGGAACTAGAGCTTATAGACCAGGCTGGTCTCGAACTCACAAAGATCCGCCTGCCTCTGCCTCCCGAGTGCTGGGATTAAAGGCATGTGCCACCACCGCCCGGCCCAGCCCCCTAGTTTTGAGAACCAGGTTGGCCCTGAACTCCCACCTCTCCTGCTGCAGTCTCCTGCTGCGCGCGCAGACCTCACATTATTTATTTCTGAGACAAGGTTTATGGATTCAGACTAGCCTTGAATCCATTAGGCAGCCAAGCATGACTTTGATGCCTGTGGCCCCACCGCACGGGGAGGTCTGGATCCTATAGTCTGGCACACCAGCGTGCCCCAACAACTAAGCTTGAGCCCAGCCTAGATCATTTTCATGTTTGCTGTCTCCATACTACACTCTCAGCACAGTCCCCACCTTTCAGGGCACCTGTGCTGCAACCACCTAGTGCCCCTCCCCATGGTGATTGCTCCTACTACCCACAAAATCATCATGCTGGAACGCATGAGGACAGCAGACGGGCAGAGGGTCCCAAGGTTTGGGCTTTCTGAATTCCAGGCATGGCATTCACACATGGCAGCCTAGCAGGTGGCAGTGACTTACGGTTCTGGTCTGAGTCTTCTATCAGTATCCTCAACTTCTGAACGCAGAGCTGAGGAGGAACATCACACTAGTCATGGTTTCCAGGCAGGGCTCAAGTTGATCTCTACCCCTCCACCGCACCCTGCAGCCTGCTAACAGTCCTGACCAAGGGCATACATCTGGGTGAGCAAGGGGGCAGGTGACTGCGGCCTTCTCACTGGGGACCCTGCTCAGTATGACAAAGTGGATCTGAGGGGTCAGTGGGGGTATCTCTTAATCACAGCAGCTGCCCAGGCAGACTGCACTTGGTCCCCACAAGGCAAGTAGAGGTGCAATGAAAAAAGAGGGTGCCTGAGGGAAGGCTGGGGCTAGAGGGTTCCTTTACACTTCAGCTGTTTGAGAAAAAAGAGCTTGGAGGTGACCACTACCACACCTGGCCACCCATAAGCCCACTTCAGTTGACTTGTGTAGGCCATCTTCCCAGAGACGCACCTGGATGCTGGCGCTGTGGTTGGGCATGCCCGAAGACAATGAGATGAGCACTGGGACACAAGGAAGATTAGGAGGTTAGTGGCCCTGGGTCAGACACTGACACCCTGCTGACCCATCCCCACCAACAAGGGTCTGGCTGAGACGGATGCATGTTCAGAAGGCAGCTACACTGGCTGGATCTTGGGAAGTCAGGGGATCCAGCCTGGGTCTCCCACCCTCCCAAACAGGAGTAGTTCTTGGGCACTGAAGCACTGGTACACAGTCCCTGCTCATGTCTGGGATCTGAGGTGCAGTCCTATGCTGGGCAGAGCAGACCCTGAGACTTCGCAAAAACCCTGAGTGTTGATCGTTTTGGGGAGCTCTCATTAGACAGCAATCACACATCATATCCTGTATGTGGCTGAGGACACAGCATGATCTGACTCTCAGGAAGGGTTCCAGAAGCCCTGACTGTTCTTTCTGTGGCTGACAGCTGGGTCCTGTCACTGGGGTATAGCCACAAGGGTGACCATGTGAGTCCTGAGGACGCCCCTGTGATCACTGTGACCTTGAGACCTCACCTGGGAGTTTATACCCTCATGCCATCTTTTCTCCTCTGCTCCTTCTGCCCAGGCAGAACAGCCACGCTCAATCACAAGCCCAAGGATGCTGGGCCCAAGTCCTAAATCTCTTGGGTGTTGTATGCACGTGTGGAGACAATAAACGGCAGGCATCCTCTGTAATCCTTCCCATCCTCCCAAACCCTGGAGCACACTAAGTGACTAAAGTGGATGACAGCCAGCTCCAGGGATCTGCCTGTCTCTGCCTCCCCAGTGCTTCAGACTGTGCTCAATCCCCTATGCCTGCAAAGCTCTGCTCCTAGGTGATCTCTGGATGATATAACTATCTCAGCTCAGTTCTGCTGCAGGGGCCTGGAAGAAGCCTAAAAAAGTGGGATGTGCCTTTCAGGTTAGGCTCTGCGCACACATGGGAGAATAACCTCTAAATTTACCAAGGGGCCTGAGGAAGGGCTGAGAGATGAGCCCTGCAGCGACCTGAGTTTACAGCAGCACCAGAGAAGAGGACTTGGGCAGGAGCCAAACACCTCATCCAGGAGATGCTCTGGGTCCTACACAGCTCAGCTCCTTCCAGCAAGAAGGCCTGTATCCTCTCCTAGCATGGAAGCAGTTTGAGAGGGGGGCTGATCCCCCACCCACACCAGCACCCTCCTAGCAGGGCTATGGTCAGCACACTCACCTGCAATCACGGTATTCACACACTCGTACAGCAGAGACATGGCAGAGGTGCTGAGAGAGAGGAAGGTGTGAGGACCCAGCCCAAGCAGTGTCACACACAAACAAGATCACTCTGCTGGGCTCCACGGGAACAGCACTACTGCTGTCCCTCTAAAACCCTGTGACACCACGGTAATTACTGTGGTCCTCCCAGTCAGGGAATACAACCCAATACTTTCAATTTCTCCTTCCAGGCTGAGGCTGAGCCCCAGACCATTCCAACCCCATCCCTGCGTGTCATGATTACTTATAGCTCCTCCTGTGTCACCCTTCCAGAGGGTCAGTCCAGGGGGACATGAAATGGCACTGGGGCCCCAGGAGGGTAAAGGGCAACATGAATGCACTGCTTGGTATGTGGAGTATAGGTGAAACTGAGTGTAGTGGTATATACTTATAAACCCAGTACCCAGGAGGCTGAGGCAGGAGGACTGTTGTGAATTCCAGGCAAGACTGGGTTATAGAGTGAAATGTGCCTCAAAAAAAAAAATCAAACAGACTCAGTGAACCAAGACGGGCCGGATAGAGAGAAGTCAATGTCAGAGTGGCACCAATGTTCCTGCCCAGGGATGGCAGCTGAGTTGTAGCTACCTGTGAATGAGGTTGGTGAGAGGCTCGATCAGCTTCTTGCCCAGTCTGGGCTCCAGGGGAGTCAGGGCGCCGAACTACAGGGACAAGGGTGCTGTGGTCACTGGAATACCACAGATTGCGGATACAGGCCCAGCACACACCCCACCCTTCTGGACTTACCAGCTTGATGATCTTGATAAGGACCCAGTTGTTGGTGGAGGATGTCATGAGCTTGAAAAACAGTGGGGCCAAGGACAGGTAGTTCTTAGGGTTGCGACGTGCTAGCTCACAAATAACATTAACAGCTGCAGACTGCACCCCTGAGGACCAAAAGATGGGCCAACATCAGCAAAGAGTAGGATGTTCTACAACCAGGGTGATGTTTCTGTTTACATGGGTATCCCTATTTATAGGGACCACCCCCATGAGTAACAATCACACCCAAAAAGCTGGACATCCCCAACACAGTAAAGGAGCCTTCCCATCTACAGGGATACCCTGGATAACAAGATTGTGTGGTACAGAGGTCTGTGGAAGCCTGAGGACACATGTGGCATAGTTCCTGCGTTTTTCTGAAGACACACAGCTTCTGTTCAGGACAGAAACGGTTTATCTATGCCCTGCCCCTTACGTAACATTTACGTTTTATGTTTGCTGCAAGTATGCAAAGGGGTCACACGTGTGCAGAGCCTGGACACCAGAAGGGACTGGAGTTACAGGTGGCTGCTGAGAACTGAACCTGGGTCATCAGCAAGAGCAGACAGTGTTATTATCAGCTGAGCCCTCTCTCCAGTTTTGTTTTCTTTCTGGTTTTGTTTTTTGGGTTTTATTTATTTATTTATTGCTTGCTTGATTGAGACAGTGTTTCTCTGCATAGCTTTGGCTATCCTGGCACTCTGTAGACCAGGATGACCTTGAACTCACAGAGAGCCACCTGTCTCTGCCTCGGAGTACTGGGATTAAAGAAGTATGCCACCACTGCCTGCCCCCCTTTTTGTTTTCTTGAGACTGGGAACTGATGTGGGAGGGAGACTCCACAGTGGTCTCCATCCACAAGCTGCCCATGCTGACATAAGCAGACCTGAGCTGGATTGTTTCCTTGCTTTGCCACTGCTGCCCAGTCTGGCAAGGGTGTGTGGGGGTGGGAGGGGAATGGACATTTGTTTTCTCCCAAGGGAAGGTTCACAGAGCCCTGGGCTAAACAACACCCTACCTTGGAATGAATATTCACACACGCTCACAGAAGCACACATAGATCCCCAGGCACACACAAGAGTATCTTAGCCCCCATCTCAGGGTGACAGCACTGCTCTCTAGGGCTCCAGCTTGCCCAAGGCATCAGGGGTTAGAAAAAGGAAACATCAAGTGGCAAATGATGACAAAAGTGGCAGTCACCCCATCTGTCCTATATAGTGAAGCCCCCAGCAAAAGCTGAGATGGGAGGAGCACCTTTTGGCAGCTCAACAGCTATGCTGGGTAGTGGAGATCACCCCACTAAGGGTGCCACCACACTCAGCCCCAGACACTGTTTACTTTTTCTGAGGCAGGGTCTCAGGGAAGCAGGCTGGTCTTAAACTCCTGACCCTCTGCCTCCACTGCCAGGCTTATGCCAACCATACTCGCTCTATGTAGAGCTGGGGATGGGATCCAGGCTTTAGCAGGTGCTGGGTGAGTGTCCTATCACCTATGCCCCAGTCTCTGGTCTTAGTCTATAATTCAGGCTGACCTTATAATTCTCCTGCCTTATCCTGCCAAATAAGTAGCTGAGGTAACCAGCAAGACACCACAAGAGAAATGAGCTGAGTGCCTGGCCCACCGTGAACAAGCTCACTGCAGAGCCTCTTCCATTACAGGCCAGGAGGGACCTGGCTCCACAGACTGCTAAGCCCGAGAAAGACACAGTAGTTACTTTACCTGTGTGTCTCATCTTAAGAGATGTTCCTGAGCTCAAATCCTAAATGACCACAACTTTAATCAAATGGCATTTAAAGCCTCCACATGTTCCCCAGCCCCTCAAGGCTCTTGGGCTAGATGTAAGACCCACAGCACCCTGCACTGCTCAGTCAACTCTGCAGAGGTGGGAGATAGCAAGACTCACTGGCCACAGCTGCATAGCTTCCAGGGAACCCCTGGGCTCCACTGACCTCAGAGTGAGCTGGCTATGCTGCACCTGACAATCCACTCAGGCCAGGAGGAGAGGTCCCAGGAGCCATAGGAAATTCTATTCAATCTGTAAACTGTGGCTTGTGGATTAGAGGAGATTTGCAGTGGGGATACAGATGCCTCCCTCCATGCCCCACCCTCCCATCCTCACAGGAGCTGGCTAGGCAGTTTCCTGTTACCAACCTGGGTCTGGGTCTTCCAGCTTCTCCTTGAGTCGGGGGAAGGCAGGACGCAGCGACTCGGGGTACTTGAGGAACACTTTGTACATTATCAGGACTGCCTTCTTCCTGATGTACGGCTTCGTGTGAGACATCTGCAGGGACACTAGGGTGGTCAGCAACTCACCTGCCCAGAGAGTCACCCAGCACCCCTTACTCCCTCCACAACCCACCTAAAGTAGACCCTGCAGCCCTCAGGTTCCATGTCTGTCTCGCCCAGGCTGGCCTCCCTTCTACATTAGACATGTTGACCAATAGAGGGATGCCAAGTCACTTGTAAAGCTGGTCTGGTTATAACATGTGGCCCCATCCAGGACAGTCGCTGCACTGGCCACTAGCAGGAGTACCCCATATCTCATCAGGCATCAGGTGGGCTCTGTGCAAGCCATGTATGCTCTCTAGTCCACAGGGCTGGCAACTATCTGGAAAGCCTCACAAGCCACACTGCTACAATGGGCTAAACAATCTGTCACAACAGCTGCAGCCACCACAGAATGGCATGGCAGGTCCTAGTGGAACTCTGTTTACAACAGGTACCTGCTAGATACGGCTAAGACAGTGGGCTCTGCTCCCTCCCTGCAATGATACTGATGAACTTTGAGATTCACCAGGCAGGATCCAGAGGACAAACCCAAGGCTGATTTTTGCTTGGTCCCATCCACCCTGGCCACACACCAGCCACTTCGAGGGCTTGTTTCTGTCTCCTCAGAGAGAGAGTTCAACTCTGGGCATCTCCGGATGAAGGTAAAGGGTGGCGCAGGCATACACAAACTCACCAGGGTCATGATGTCATTTGCCAGGTCTCTGGCAAGATCTGGGGTGACAAAACAGGACAGACCAGTCAGTGCCACTCCAGTGTCGTACTGGCTGGGGCTACTCAGGTCCTGCAAGGGGACAGCAGGAGTGTCAGTGCAGTCCCTTGGGACTATCTGATGTGTGTATCCCAGTCACCCTGCTGCCCAGCAGGTGGCATTTCATAGCTCCTCTGCTGTCATCAATAGGACCACAGTTCAGAGGAATAGGACTAGAAAGCTCTACATGGAAGCCAACAGGTCCCTGGACTTCTTGAAGACGGAGGCTACTCTATAAGTCACAATTCCTAGGCAAGGGCTGCCCAGCAACTGGTAACACTATAGGCACTCCCCATGATACTGGTCCAAGCTCAGAGGCTCTGGACCAGTGTTGAATTCATCCTTCTAATGAGCAGGAGACCTGAGGCAGAAGACTGTCTCCACCTGCTTCCATTTCTTCTGGTGTCCTGACTCCCCGCTCTCACCAAGGCAGTTCACCTGTCATTAGAGAGCTCACCATCCACTTTAAGGGCTTCCCAGCTATGTCGCGGACACCCTAGGGCATGCTGAGTAATAATTAGCAGAATATTGAAAGCTTTAAGGCCTTTGCTTGTGCAGTGGACTCAGAAAGCATGAGAAGCTATACACAGCCAACTGCCCTCAGAGGCCAGACGTCAAAGTATCACCTCCCAGACAGAGAAGAAAAGGAGTGAGCAATGAGAGCACTGTCCTTCCAGGCTGTTTTAACTGCACTGGGACTGCAGAGGCCTGGGACAACATATGCCTGTGCTGAGTTAGCACACAGGTCCCTGCTACACAGACACCAGGGCCCAGCCAGGACATCAGCAAATGGTAAGGACAGCAGTAACTCCCCAACCTTCTCCAAGCTCCCATGTCTCTTAAAGAAGGAGGCCTAACCCCTGGCCTCACACACTGGAGGCACACAGACAGCTAGATGCTAGCCAGAGCCAGTCTCAGCCCAAGCCAACCCCACTCACCCCTGCAGCCCACTTCCCTTCCTTCTAGAGCCCAGTTTCCTCTCAGAGCCTGGCCTCTCAAATGCAGCTTCTCCTCACAAGGCCTATCCACCCAGGACCTTGTCCTTTAGAAGGCCTCACCCACTTGGGCCCCAGCTGCTCCCACCCACCTGGGCTCCACCTGCTCCCAGAAGGACCCAGTCACTTAGACCCCTGTTCTTCTCAGAACGCCTGACCAGCCCAGGATCTGCTCCTCCAAGTGTTCTGGCTCACCCAGGCCTCCTGCCTGAATGACTCCATAACCCTGACACACTGTCCAAGTGGCTCGCAGCCATGGCACCACTCAGCCCTGGACCTCCAGCCTCACCCTCAGCCAGGATCCATCCTTACCAGCACCAAGAGCTCCCTATTCCACTTGACACCTGCCTACAACAAACTTCTAAAACCCCAGCCTCAAGATGAGAGGTGGGGGTGCACGCCTTTAACACCAGCACTTGGGAGACAGAGGGCAAACAGATCTCTGTGAGTTTGAGGCCAGCCTGGTCTACAAGAGCTAGTTCCAGGACAGGCTCCAAAGCTACAGAGAAATGCTGTCTTGAAAAATCAAACAAAAACAAAAACAAACAGACCCAAAAAACCAAAAGGTAGTGCTGCAGGGGTCATGCCCTCACGCCAGCATTTGTGAATATAGGGTGTGTCCTATGACAGAAATTATAAAGGGTCTGTAGTATAAGGCAGGCAGGAAGGGGAGGGGCATGGTCAAGGATACCCCCAGGCACTGGAGGAACCCCAGTGGGAATGTGGAGGGACCGACTAGCTGCCCTGTTGTAGTAGTGGGGAATGGGGAAGGGCATGCAGAAAGCTCCAGCCTCAAGCCCTCCAGAGTGTGAAAGCTCATGCCTTCTGAGAGGTAGGGAATATGAGCAGTAACATGGCCTTGAAAAGCTGACCCAGGCGACAGGGGCCCTTGGTGGTTCACTTCTGTAGCTCACTTGAGTGGTAAGAAAGCATCAGGGCCTACCTTGCGGATCTGGTTGGTGGTCAGCATGATGACATCGGTGCCTTCGTGGAAGCACTGGGAGGCGGCAAGGTAGCCAACACGCTACAGAATCAATAGCCACAACATCAGAGCCAGAGCCACCTGGAGCCCGTGGGGCCACTGCAGGCCCACCAGAAGCACCCAGCAAACTCTTGTAGACAAAGGGTGGCAACAACAGAGCACCTGAATCTCTTAGGAGCTCCTACGGAGGGGGGACAGGCACTGGGACGCAGGGTCCCAAGGCATTCTTCCCTAATGTCCCTCAGTATGTGCAGACAGTTCTACCCACTCTGCTGCTATATACACATGCACAGCAGGCAGCCCCCTGGTCCTCGTGATTACCTACCACTCCATCTCTCAGAAAAGGGACTTGCTTGGGGGCTGGCCATGTTCAGCATATGGCACACATGCATGGAATAAAACAGGTAACAGAAAAACATCTAAAGGGACCAGTGTATCCAAGGGTGTCTACCAGAGACTATGAAATAACCCGCCATGACAATGACCCCACAAGTAAGTATCAGAGCTCCTGGGACAGCAGTGCTGATCAGCCTTGACCACCTGGGCCAGGTATGCTCCAATCAAACACCGCTACTGTTGTATAGGGTGGCACACTCTGTCATGGCAACACTCAGGAGGCAGAGGCAGAGGACTGCCGTTCAAGACCAATCTCAGCTATAGGGGGTTCAAAGCCAGTCTACAGTGTGAAAAGTCACAGTCATCCCTAACCAGTGTCACGCTTGGCGGTGGTGGCACATGTCTTTAACCCCAGCACTCGGAAGGCAGAGACAGGTAGATCTCTGAGTTCAAGATCAGCCTAGTCTACAGAACAAGTAGACTACATAGAGAAACCCTGTCTCAAAAAACAAAACAGCTGGGTGGTGGTGGAGTGAAGGGTGGCTGGCACTCCACCAGCACTGTCCTCCAGGCAGAAGCTGCTGCTACGTCATCTATCTCAGCCCCCCCCACGACTAGCAGGAAGGCTAAGTGACACATTCTAGGCAAGCATGCTGTCTCCCTTCAACAACAGGACCACTGGCCACAGGACACACCCTCAAGGGTACCCTCCTGCTAGAGAACCCCCCCTCACTCAGGGACCTCACACATAGCACACCTGCCTGCCAGACATTCTGGGTCCTCACCTTGAATGTGAACTTGGAGGCACTCATGACTTCAATGATGTTGAAGGCAGCCCAGCTGATGTCATACCCAAGCATCTGTAACTGTTAAGGGGGAAGCACAAAAGTTTGTGCTCAGAAGACAAGGCGCGAAGGATCCAGCCATAATCAGAGCACTCACAACACATGTAGTTGAACAATAAGCATTCTATCTGAGCATACAAACTTCACCCGCCACACTCCCTTGTAAACTTTTATATTTTCTTTCCAACAAATGACTCTCACAAGGCTGGAGGTGCTTCAGAGGGAGAGTTCCTCAGGGAAGCAGCACCACCTAGAATCCTCCAGAAAATCCCCCTTGCTCTGAGGGTGTGGCTCAGCAGAAAAGTCCCTGCCTGGCATGTGAGAGACTGGGCTTCCAATCCAGCACTTAAATAAATTAGCAAGGAGAGCCGGGCAGTGGTGGTGCACACCTTTAATCCCAGCACTTGGGAGGCAGAGGCAGGTCAATCTCTGTGAGTTCGAGGCCAGCCTGGTCTACTGAGTTCCAGAACAGTGAGGGCTATTATACAGAAAAACACCCCCTCCCATCTTGAAGAAAAAAAACAAAAACAGTGTGTGTGCATAGCTGAGGTGTAGCTGCCTAGTAGAGTATTTGCCTCAAGGGTACCAGGCTCTGAATTCAATCCAAACACTGTTCAAAGAAAAGAGGGCTAGCAAGAAGACTCAGCAGATAAAGACACCTGCTGCCAAGTCTAATGACCTGAGTTTGAGTCCTGGCACTCAAATAATGGAAAGTCAGGCCCTGCAAGTTGTCACTTATACAAGCACCATGACATACTTGCATACACACAAAGAAAAAAAAAAGGTGTAATTTTAAAAAATCAAAAAAGAAAACCGGGCAGTGGTGGCGCACGCCTTTAATCCCAGCACTTAGGAGGCAGAGGCAGGCAGGTCTCTGTGGGTTTGAGGCCAGCCTGGTCTACAAGAGCTAGTTGCAGGACAGGCTCCAAAGCCACAGAGAAACCCTGTCTCAAAAAACCTAAATAAATAAATAAATAAGAACTAGCACGGTGGCTCATGCCATTAATTGGAGGCAGAGGCAGGTGGATCTCAGTGAGTTCAAGGCTAGCCTCGTCTACAGAGTGAGTTCCAGGATAACCAGGACTACATTGAGAAACCATCTCAAAAAATAAATAAGTTAGAGAAGGGCAAATTTTCCTACAATGGTTAGTGACAGCCTTGTGGCACACTCTAATACAGAGAATCAGCATGGTACCTTGCCTCCCAACCTGAGGAGAAATGGCGGCAGAGGGCAGCCACATCCACCTGCCCTGTAGCCAAAGGGCAGGTTCAGAACTGGAGCTTCCGCACCACATGCCCAGCCTGCACAAGAGCATCAGGCAGGACTCTGCACGAGCCTTGTGCTGCACACAGCAGCAATGTAAGATGGACAGGCAGGCAGGCCCACAAGGGAGGCACTCACGTAGGTGAGCTTGCAGACAGCGTTGGCCTTCACAGCAATGTTGTCCTGCTTCAGTTCCTGCTTGATCTCGTCGATGCACTGAGAGATATACTTGGCCTGGGTGGGAGACAGCAGTGTGATACGGTATAATCAGTGGCCAGGCTGGAGGTTGCCAGCAGGTGCTCAGTCAGGTGGGCAGGACGGAGAGTCAAGCCAGCCCGGTTGCACAGAGACCTGAACCCTAGCTGTGTGTCAAAGTCCAACTGAGTACCTATTTATTCTCTACTGGTTGGAAAATCCAGAACAGGAGAATCTAGAGGTGGGAAGTAGACACATGGAACTGGGAGAGGCCAGTGACTCTTCTAGGTGACAAGGGTTTCAGCTGAAGGGAAGGCGGAATTCTGGACCTAGGCAGTGTTGCAGCCACCTGCCTGATCCATCCTTGCTACAGAGCCTACTGAACCCCTTTCCCTCCCATGGGTTGCTCTGCACAGTCCCACTCATTGGTATTCACCCTTGACCTCCCCTCTCCCCGGCACAAGCTCAGCAAATACACTAAATGACTTCTTGAGTCACACAGGTCAACCTAAGAGGACTGAGGCACAAAGTCCAGAGAAAGTGAGATGTGGGCCCTGGGCAGTGCCTCCTACACCACTCTGGAATAAGCACAAAACGAGTCAAAGCAGCCCCTGGGACAACATGAGCTGGAGGAGGGTGCTGAGGTGCAGCCACAGCAGGGCATGGAGCCTGGCTCTGTTATGACAGAGGAACCAGCAATCCCACCAGAGCTGCAGTGCTGTCACACCCCAGAGTCCTCTACCACACTCCCATGGGTATCAGTTTCCACCCCAAGGCCCTGTAAAGCTGACCTAATAGGCTGCTTGTAGGACCATCACTGCCCAGGGTATCTTGTTCCTAGCATTGGGCCACAGGGAAGAGCCACAGTTGTTCAGCACCCTTTCAATAACAGATTGGCTTATTTTGGCCTCTTGGGTTTCATATAGCCCAGACTGCCATATGATTGAGCCTAGCACTGAACTCCTGGCCCCCATGGGATGGCAGGCATGGGCTACCAGAGTACTTTCCTGAATATTTTATGATTAGACTGAGTCCAATGGAACAAGTGTCACCACAGTTCACCTCAAGAAACTAAAAGACACTCGGGGATCCTGAGCATCACCCTGCTGTAGGAACGACCTTGCCTCTCCCTTCAAAGGACTCGGACTGTCAAGGATTGAAAAGGGAAGAACTCAAGTGGGAACTCCAGGAGTGCCAGAGTTCTGTTTAGCAAGTAATGCCTGTCCAAATACTCAGAGCAGCGCTCCACCAGAACTCAGAAGCTGCATGTTCACAGTCCGTGCAATATCCTCCTGGTTTTCAGGAGAGAAGGCCACTGTTGCTCGAAACACAACCTAAAGAGACTCGACTCCCCAGGTCTGGTAGGGCAAGCCTGTAATCACTGTACCTGAGAGGCTGAGGCAGGGAGACTGCCTCAAGTTCCAGGCCAGACTGGATTATGTAGCAAAGTCTCTGACTCAAAAACCCAAATTAAAAAAGAAACAAAGAGGGTCTGGAGAGATGGTTCAGTTAAGAACAATGGCTGCTCTTCCAGCGGTGAGTTCAATTCCTAGTAATATTGGCTCACAACCATCTACAGTGGGATCTGACGCCCTCTTCTGGCATAAAGGCATACATGCAGACAGAGAACTCAAGACATTAAAAAAAATAAATAAATAAATCTTAAAAGAAAAGAAAAAGGGTTGGCAAAATTGCTCAGAAGTTAATAGCTCTGGCTGCTCTTCCAGAGGTCCTGAGTTCAATTCCCACCAACCACATGGTTGCTCACAACCATCTCTAATAGAATCTGATGCCCTCTTCTGGCCTGCAGGCAAATATGAAGGCACAACATTAAATATGGCTCAGTGGGAAAAGCGTTGTTCATGCTGAGGACATGTGCAATCCCAGGTGGAGACAGAAACTTCAGGAGCAATGGAGAGGCCAGACTGTACATATCAGGGGCATCAGAGATTGCCACAGATGTGTACTGCTTGCCACACACAGGCACAAGGAGTGTAAGGGCTCTGGTATAACGTAATTCACCCAGTGGATTTTTACAGCCTTGGCGCAGGAACTGAGGTTGTTAGGTATGAATCCCAAGGGGGAAACAGAGAACACAAGAGGGAAAATATTGGCCGGGTGGTGGTGGCGCATGCCTTTAATCCCAGCACTTGGGAGGCAGAGGCAGGCAGATCTCTGTGAGTTTGAGACCAGCCTGGTCTACAAGAGCTAGTTCCAGCGCAGGCTCCAAAGCCACCCTGTCTCGAAAAACCAAAAAAAAGAGGGAAAATATTTTTTAAAACAGCGATTCAACCCACCCCCCATTTGGTGAGAGACAAGAAACTCACACTTTAGTCAGAAGTAGTGACACATGGTTTTAATCCCAGAACTTCAGGTGGCAGAGGCAGGTGGATCTCTGTGAGTTCAAGTCCAGCTTGGTCTACAGAGTGAGTTCCAGAACAGTGAGACCCTGTCTTGAAAAACCGTACAAAAATAAGAAAAAAAAAAAAAAAAAAAAAAAAAAGAAAGAAAAGAAATTCCCAATTCAAGAAGTAGCTAAGATGCTCAGCAGTTAAAGGCACTGGGTGCTCTTTCACTGGGCCAGGGTCTGATGTGCAACTTACAAGGGCTGTGACTCAAGTTCCAGGGCATCCAGTGCCCTCTTCTGGCCTCTGCAGGCACTGTGTGTCCATGGTGTACAAACATGCATCCCTTATCCCAACTGTCATGATACCCATGCCTATATAGAGATACCCTATCTCAAAACATAATATAAAAACAACAGCAACAAAGGTATGCTCCTGAAAACAAACTCTGCAAGCTGTCCTTTGACCTCTACAGGGCCACTGTGGCCTGTCTAGACACAGCAGGGCTGATATCTCATCGGGCTGCAGGTGCATTCCTGTCATCCTAGTACTTAAAAAGGTTTTTTGTTTTTTTGGTTTTTTTTTGGTTTTTCGAGACAGGGTTTTTCTGTGGCTTTGGAGCCTGTCCTGGAACTAGCTCTTGTAGACCAGGCTGGTCTTGAACTCACAGAGATCCGCCTGCCTCTGCCTCCCAAGTGCTGGGATTAAAGGCGTGCGCCACCACCGCCCAGTAGTACTTAAAAAGGTGAAGGAGGCAGGAGGATCTCTGAGTTTGAGGCCAGCCTGGGCTACAGAGTGAGATCCTGTCTCTAAAAGAAATGAAAACCAAGCCTGAACCCAAGCTTGATCCCTTGAAACAACACAGTAGTAGAGAAGAGAAAGACAGACACAGTTTCTCCAGATACTTTTCTGTGGTGCTGGGGAAGAAGTCCAAGGCCTTGGGCAGCCCAGCGCCTGCTCACCACTGTTAACGCCACAGCAAACTTCGCAAACATGCCTCACTGTGTAGCCCAGGCTGTTCTTAAAGGTGGACCTTCCTGCCTGGGCCTTCTTCCAGGAGTCTGCTCTGTGCCAACTGTCTTTGTAAAAAAAGAGGGCTGCTTTCTCAGGCTGATAAGAAGGCAGCTGCCAAACCCAGAGGAGCCAGGCAGAAACCAATGGCCCAGCTTGCACTTCCTGGTTGAGTACTGAAATCCTGATTCCCCAGGTGAGCCTGGCAAGGGCGTTGTCATTAAAAAAAAAAAAAAAAAAGCAGAAAAACCCAAGTGTTCGATAAGAACTATACCAGTCTGCTCATAAGCAGGCAGTTGTGGCAGGAGGGGCTGACAAGCAACATGGCTCACATTCTGGGAGACAGACATACTTCAACTTCAGGACAGGAACTGGTCCATGTGGGCATATCATCACAGGACATCAGAGCCTTTTTGGGTTACTGTCTACGCGAGCACAGCTATCACTCATGTGGCTCCAGAGAGCACCCACATCCTGCTTGCCCCAGCATCCAGAAGCTCCATATCTTTAGCTCATGGCTCCTTCCTTCCCCTAGAACTTGCTGCAATCTCCCAGGCTCTGCCATTCTCCCCTTCCTGCCTCCCTCTGAGGACCCAATGGTGAGATGGGTTCAGACGATCCAAGATAATGCCCAGTTCAGGATCCTCAATTTGAAGAATTCTTTCTGTCACTGGAGGGCATGTGTTCACAGGTCTCACATGGGCACCTCTGGTGGAAAAAAGTCACCTCAGGGCACCCAAGTCACCCAAAGTAGGAGCAAGACTGAGCCAGGAGCTGTGGCTCCCATGGCTACAGCGGAGTAAAAAAGAGATAGAGAACTGGCCCCACCCGCAACACAGAAAGGGAATGTGGCACTAGGATGCCAAAGAAAATGCTCCCCGCGCTTCCTGTCTGTCTCTGTGGCAGTCCAGATTGAATTGGAGAGTACATGTATAAAGAAACGCCGGAGCCAGGCGGTGGTGGCGCACGCCTTTAATCCCAGCACTCGAGAGGCAGAGGCAGGCGGATCTTTGTGAGTTCGAGAACACCCTGGTCTACAAGAGCTAGTTCGCTCCAAAGCCACAGAGAAACCCTGTCTTGAAAAACCAAAAAAAAAAAAAAAAAAAAAAGTCAGTCGGGCAGTGGTGGCGCACGCCTTTAATCCCAGCACTCAGAAAGCAGAGGCAGGCGGATCGGATCTCTGTGAGTTCGAGACCAGCCTGGTCTACAAGAGCTAGTTCCAAGACTGACTCCAAAGCTGCAGAGAAACCCTATCTCGGGGGAAAAAAAAAAAAAAGGGAATGTGGAGAGCCTGGGAAGTAAGGTGACAGGTGACATCTGGAGACTACATGGAACCCAGATAGCAGCATAGGAAGCTAGGAAGCCTAACTTACAAAGAGAAGTCCTAGGGGGGAGCTAAAGCCTCTGTATAAGCAAGCAAATTGAGCAAAGGAAACACAATCCAAAGGGATTCCAATATCTGTCCTTTGAGTTAATCAGGAAGTTGATGTAGAAGGATCTTGATGTCAAGTTCAGCCTGTGCAACTCTGCATAACCCATCTCAAAATGAAAAGTAAAAGAAAGTATTAGGAGTGTGGCTCAAAGGTAGAACCCCCCCCAACACCAGGATCCCCCGGCAGTAGTTTGGGGGTGTGGTCAGGGGTGGAGCCCCTGCCTAGAGCCCCCTAATGAGGAGCTAGAGATGTAAGATGTAGTTCAGGGGTAAAAAAACACACCTACAAAGAACTGGCCCTAAAGTTCCACTATCACAAAAAGACAAATCTGGGTAACACAGCAACACTGTCTAAAAGTAAAAAATAGAGAGCATCCAGTAGTTAAGAGCACTGGCTGCTCTTCCAGAGGTCCTGAGTTAAATTCCCAGCAACCACATGGTGGCTCACAACCATCTATAATCAGAACCAGTGCCCTCTTCTGGTGTGCAGCCATACATGCAGGCAAAACCTTGCATACATAATAAATAAATCTTTAAAAAAAAATTGAGAGCATCAGCCATTTATGCTGAGCCCAAAATAAGCAGGAAAAGAATGGCCAAGGCAGAGCAAAGGACATAGGCAGCTTCAAGTACAGATCACAGGAACAGCCATGAGCTCCCAGCCTGTCAAGGAGCCAGGCTAATATTTATTTCAAGCAAAAGTCCAACCCAGGACCTAGAGCAGCCCCTGACCCTGAGGACAGGACTGCACACACCTGTGGTTGGTAGCCAAGTCCAACAAGGTCAGACTATAGTGATGAATGAAGCCTGGTCACTAGCTAGAGCAGAAGGACAGGGGCCTTGACACATAGGGTAAAGATGCATGGAGTCAATCCACCTCCTTCCTGAGCAAAGGGGGAGAGTCAGAGTCACCTGGGATGTCACTAATGGGATGACACAAGTACCAAATAGCACTTCTGGTCCTAGAAGTTCCTAGAAACTTCCAAGAGCCAGGCAATGGAGCAGTACCAACATTAGCAAGGGATATCTTCTGGAAATCTGGAAATCCTAGCTCTACAGACATTGCCACAGAGAAGACATGTCTCCACCCAGCCCGTGGAGGGGAACAGCTAAAAACCCATGAGATAGCTACACCAGCATTTCAGAAACAACTAGGCTGGCCTGATTGCACTGTACAGACCAACTAGTGCCCAGAGGAAGCTTACAGAAGGTGCTGAGCTAAATGCAGCTGGATGTTTGGAGACCTGGCCGGCTGCAGAGAAACTTACTCCAGGGGGTACTCTGCAGTGTAAGCTTTTGTTTTGCTTTCTTCCAAGGTACCTAGGATAGAGGCCAAGGCCTCATGCCTGTTATGGAAGTGGCTGCTTTGAAGGAGTGGAGGAAGTTGAGTGGGAAGGAATCTTCCTGGTTTTATTTAACATCAAAAGTGTTAAAACACACACACACACACACAAAGTTTTACAGGAGGATAAGCAAGCACAGCGCACCTCTAATGGTAGCACTCAGGAGGCAGAGGCAGGCAAATCTGAACGAGCTGGAGGCCAGCCAGGGTTACGTAGTAAGGCCTAGCTCAAGGCAAAGATGGAGGATGTAGCTTAGTAATAGAGCACTACCAAGTACCTGGAGTCTCCCAGGTCACAGCTGGTGGGATAAAAATTTAAAGGCTGGAGATGGGAGAGGTGGCTCAGCAGTTAAGAGGGCTTGCTGCTCTTGCAGAGGACCTGAGTTTGGTTCCCAGCACCCATGTCCCGAGGCTCACTACCAATTGTAACTACAGCTCCTGCAGATCCAATGCCCTCACCTGGCTCTGCAGGCACCCACATACACAGCAGACACACAAATACACAATTACATAAAAGAAAGTATCCTTTGAAAAACAGAGAGCTGGGCAGTGGTGGTGCACACCTTTAATCCCAGCACTTGGGAGACAGAGGCAGGTAGATCTCTGAGCTCGAGGCCAGCCTAGTCTACAGAGTGAGTTCCAGGTCAGTCAGGATTATTACAGTGAGAAACTTTATCTTGGAAAAACCATAAATAAAAGATCATCTCAAAAACCAACTGAAAACCCACAAAACTTCCAGAGTGCACATACCTACAATTCAAATACTTGGGAGGCTAAAGCAGGAAGATTATAGCTCCTAAGCCAGTGTGGACTGCACAGTGATACCTGTGTCAACCACACTGCAAAGTGATGGTCACTGCATAGCTTCTGCTTCAAGGCTGCCCAGCAGTGACTGCCCTGCATCAGCACTCCAAAAGGAGCGAGTGCCCACAGTCAGTGCTGAGCCCCTGACAACACACTCAGGACCTTCCTTGACAATGGTCCCCAAGCAGGAGCAGGATGGTCTCCAAGAAGGAGGGATACTTAGCAGTTAAAGGTAGGCTGACAACCAAAATCTTAGAATGACCAGGCGCCCAGCGACAGAAGCCATGTAGATGAGGCCTTGGAGGGCTTTCTGCATCAGCCTGGCTCTGCATTACTGAAAGCACTTCCTCCACTGTACTCGTGTGAAAATACACATAAAACCCGATGCTTCACACCAAAGACACTAGGAAAAACAAAAACAAAAAACCTGATGTTATATATAAAATACCAATTCAAAAAGACACCTGTAGGGCAGGCACAGTCCATCCACACCAATTCCCCCAATGAAGACATGCACCTTGGGGTGGGGGAGGGTGGGGATCATGAAGAGCAAAGCACAACACAGGCTCCTGAGGACATGGCACACGCCCCTAAGAATCAGTCATCCCAGCACTAGGTAGGCTGAGGCAGGAGAATCATGAGCTTCAAGCCAGCCTGGGTTATGTACCTAGCTAGAACCTGTTTGAGGAACCCAAACTAAAACGTAACCTCTTCTCAGGGCACTGCTGCAGGCTTCCCAGAGGACACTCACTGAACAGGGAGGCATGGACTCCCTTTCAGAGCAGAGGACCACAAGAGAGCACAAAGGAAATTTCAAGTTTCTCAGCGAACTGCAGGTCAATCAGCTACTTCCACTGAAGTAGCAGCCAGAAAAGGGGGGGGGGGACGCTACAGAGAAATTATCGTCCCAGTCAGGGGCCTGCTTCCTGAACTCTGTGTCACGTAGCAACCAGGGACAGAAGGTACTTGTCACGGGTGTCCCTTTCAGGACGGCCTTCCTGCGCAGGCCTCTGTCCTTCCACTGAGTCAGGCGGGAGGCGGCCGCTATCTCACTTCTTCCTTTAATCTAGGTCACAGGGGGGGGGCGGAGGAAAGGAAGCAGGCTCGTGGTCACAGCTTAAGTTCTGGAAAAATCGCTCCTACACCCTGACTTCTAGGCTTCCCCATTCCAGGACACCCCTGGGACACTGGCTGCAAACACTGGTAGTTCAGGGGATCTGGGGACAGGAACTGAGATCTTGCAGGCTTCCCCACAGGCCCCAGACGGCAGCCTGCAGACCCGTGCCTTGGTTCCCTGGGAGGAGGGTCACCTGACTGCTCAAGGTGTGCTCCAGAACCAAGCTCGGCTCCAAGAACCTCGGCCTAAGCACACGGCCGAGCTAGCTCTCTGGGAGGCCGGCTCCCCTCCAAGCAGGTAAACTGAGGCTCCAGGGGTGGCCTCAACTGCAAGACCTAAACACTGGGGCCTCTGGGCCGGCGCTGGCTCCAAGTGGACAAGGTGGAGGCCCGGGGAGTGGCCCCCTGGTGACGCCAGAGGAGACACCGGAGCCGTTTGGGGCAGCGTCTGTTTCAAGACGACAGAAGCTGCTGGGGGTTAAACTGAGGCCAAGCAAAGCTGCGCAGAGCTGCGACTCTCGAGCAGGCGGGACGAGAATGGCGATGGGGTCGAGGAGGCGCCTCCGAGGCGGGCCAGAGGCCACGGGCAGGGAGAGCCGGGCAGCCCCGCTCCGCGCCGGCTCACCTCGTCTTCCTTGTGGTTGCGGATGCCGCGCACCAGATCCTGCAGGTTCTTGTCGAACATGCGGTCGATGCTGCCCTTGACCATCTTGAGAGCCATCGCGGCGGCCCGCGAGCTGCGGCCTCCGAGGGGAACGCCGCCGCCGCAGCCCTGGGAGGCGCGGGGACGCGGCGACCACACCTCAGGCGCGTGACGCTCTGCGCTTCCGGCCGCCGCGGAGCGGGTGACGTGAAGGCCAGAGCGACGGCTGCGGCCCGAGACCAGTCTGAGAAGAGCGGCGAGGGAGGACTCGCTCAGGGCCGTTCGCAAATGGCGGCCAAGATGGCGGTGGGTCAGCTGACTGAGAGCCTCGGCGTCCCGGAAGCCCCGCCCCACCAGGAAGCCCCGCCCCCGCACTGCAGTTTCCTTGACAACCACACGCCACCCAATAGGAAAGCAGACACCATCCTTTGGCACCTTGCGGTTCGCCCCTTCCTGTGCAGCGTCGTTGGTGAGCAGCACCCCACAGACGTTCTAACCGCGCCTCCTAAGGCGGACGCCAAGTGTTGGAGGCGGGGAGCTCCCTACGCCACTGAATGACAGCAGTGGGCGTGGTCTGGTGTGGGCGAGGCAAAGTGGGGGCGGAGCTCCCACGTGGAACTTATTCTTCAAGTTCCTGGTGAAGTATCCATCCAGTTCTGTCTTTTCTGAATCTAAGAGGTGACGCGGCGAGAATCGTTGTCAGGAGTCAGTCATAACGACAGTCCAGAGGCTGAGACTGGAGCGTCAGGGGCTGCCGGACAGCCGGGGCTGTACGAAACCCTGTCTACAAATACCAACATAAGCTCCCAAGGCAGAGCTCTGGGTTCCGTTCCCTGCACGCCATCAACCTCCCTGTCATCCTAGCACTCGGGAGGCAGGGGCAGGAGAATCTGAAGTTCAGGGTCAGTCTTGAATACTGTAATGGCTATACACAAATGTAAACGTAAAGATTGGGTACTGACACAGCAGGAATGCCCCTGCCTCAAATCCCCCCATGAGGGGCTGGGGGCGTGGTCATCCATCATGAAAGCCCCTGTGAGACTGGGTACAGTACAGGTGTAGAATTCCTCTCAGAACCTCAGTGAGGGGTTGAATGTGAATGACTCAGAAGTGAGTCTCATAGTCTGGCATGCACGAAGCCCTAGATTAAATCCACAATACTGAAACATAAATGACAAAAGTGGGGCTGGAGAGATGGCTCAGTGGCTAAGAGCGCTGGCTGCTCTTCCAGGGATCCTGGGTTCATTTCCAGCGCCCCCATGGTGACTCACAGTCGTCTGTAACTCCAGTTCCAGGGCATCCATAGCCCTCTTCTAGTCTCCTCTGGCACCAGGCACAAAAGTGGCACAGACATTGACCTAGTCATTTTCCTATTGCTGTGAAAAACGTCATGACCAAAGTAGCTTGTAAAAGAAATATTGTTTTTGAGGCAGGGTATCTCTGTGTAATCTTGGCTGTCCTGGAACTCACTTTGTAGACCAGGCTGGCCTTGAACTCGCAGATATCCACCTGCCCCTGCCTCCTGAGTGCAGGGATAACAGTACCAGCCCTGCCGGGCTAAAGGAGATATTTAATGAGGCCTATGATCAGAAAGTTAGAGTCCTTGAAGGTAGAGGAAAAGCATGGTGGCAGGAGCACCTGGGAACTCAACTCTTGAACCACAAACAGGATGCAGAGACACTGGGAATAGCGAGAGTCTCTAAGACCTCAAGGCCCCTCCTCTGACTGACCTCCTCCCACAAAGCCACACTTCCTAATGCTTCCCAGGCAATCCTGGAAACTAGGGTCCGAGTATTGAAGCATAGGAACCTATGGGGCCATTCTCATCCAAACCCTGTTTCCAGATAGGGTTTCCCTGTGGAGTCCTGGCTGTCCTGGAGCTTGCTCTGTAGACCAGGCTGGCCTTGGACTCATGGAGATCTGCCTGCTTCTGCCTCTTCTGGGAAAGTGCTGGGACTAAAGGCAACAGTCATCACACCTGGCTTAAATAGCATTTTACTTTGAGCCAGGCAGTAGGACCACGGAGAGTTTGACGACAGCCTATACTACACGTTGAATTTCAGGGCACAAAAAGACACATACAGACAAAAGCTCTATCTATCAGTAAATATAGCCAGACATGGCAGCTCACACCCAGAAGGCTGAGGCAAGAGGATGAGAGACTCTGCAATTACACAAATAAATAAACAGGGCTGGAGAGATGGCTCAGTGGTTAAGAGCATTGCCTGCTCTTCCAAAGGTCCTGAGTTCAATTCCCGGCAACCACATGGTGGCTCACAACCATCTGTAAT
>JAQHUG010000434.1:56518-79993 GCA_028555095.1 Dicrostonyx torquatus | reverse complement strand
CATCCATCCATCCACCCACCTACCCATCATCCATTCACCCACCCACACATCCACCCATCCTCTGAGCACCGTACTAGGAATCCACTCTTTTCCAACTTCAGCAATGAATAGAGATCAAGGAGATCCTCAGAGGAAAAAGAAAGTTCTAGGAAGAGTGAGCAGATGTGGGGACAAAGGGAAAATCAACAGAAGTTCAGGGGCATGGCACGGCCCAGTCTCAAGCTTGTCCATGGAAAAGGCCCTCGGTTCAAGCTAAAGCAGAAAATAAATGAGTAAAAAGTAGCTCGGCCTGTGGAGGAGTGTTGATGAAGCTCGTGGGGCTAAAGGAGTGTGCTTGCAGTCGGCCACATTGGCATAGGGCCAACGAGCCATTGCTCTACAGGAGCGTTTACTGAGTGGCCATAGTATGCCCGTTGGGCTCTTCTTAATGATCCTGTGAAGGTACGGCAACGTCATTGCCCTAGTTAGCACTGACACAACCCAGGGACCCCCTCAAGATGGCCTCAATTGAGGGACTCCTTACCCCAGCCTGGACAGTGCGCATGTTAATTGACAAAAGCCCCCCCCCCATGCCCACTATGTGGAATGGCCAGCAGGCCTGCTTCAGGCTCCTGCCTTGAGCTTCTGCCCTGCTTTCCCTCAGAAAAGGACTTTCTCTGGGAGAAAACCAAGTGGACTGTTTTTTTCCCTGTGTGGTTTTTGGGCAGTGTTTTATCACGTAACAGCAACGCAACTCAGATAGTCATGTTCATTTTGTTCTCCAGAACACAGACTCCTATGAGCTCTCTTCTGACCTCTGACGGTCAGTTTGCATACATACACTGAGACACACACACACATGCACACACAAAATAAAGTATTTTTAAGAAAAAACAGAAGTGCCGAGTGGTGATGGCACACACCTTTAATCCCAGCACTCAGGAGGCAGATGAATCTCTGTGAGTTTGAGGCCAGTCTGGTCTGCAAAGCAAGTTCCAGGACGCCAGGGTTACACGGAGAAACTCTGTCTCTAAAAACCAAAAACCATGCCGGGCGGTGGTGGTGCACGCCTTTAATCCCAGCACTCAGGAGGCAGAGTCAGGCGGATTTCTGTGAGTTCAAGGCCAGCCTGGTCTACAAGAGCTAGTTCCAGGACAGGCTCCAAAACCACAGAGAAACCCTGTCTCGAAAAACCAAAAACATAAATGAATAAATAAAAAATGAAAGCCAAAATATAAGAAAAAAATAGAAGAAGAAAAAGAAGAAGCCAAGGCTAGAAGAATTAAAGTTCATTAACCCAGCCTCCACTGTCCCCACAACTCAAACTCTCCTACTCTGACCCTACACCCATCCTCAGGGCAGATACTCTTACAAGGCCTCACATGATTGGAGCTCTTGCACTGCAATGATCTGGAGGTCTGGTGTACCAGTCATCAAGAGTTGGAATAGAGCTATGTAACACAGGCCCTTCTCAAGCTATGTAGCCTCTCCTGCTGTTCCTCCAGGAATGGATGGCTCTGATCTCAATTTAGCTCTTTTTGGATCCAAGCTTTGACTTGCTCCAGGTCCAGTTGGTGCATGTTTGTTGCCTGACTCCTGGGATGGGGATGCACTTGCTACTTTTTCCAATGTCTATGGTATAAATTCTCCCACCGAGGCTGGTTATGTCATTGGCACATCATCATGGGCAGAATTAGGTCCAGTTACAACTAACCATTCATGTGGACTCTCTCTGAGTATTGCATGGGGCTAAGACTGCAGTAGTATGTTTGCCCAATGTCTCAGGAATTTTTCTGATTACTGAGATAAGATATGCAGGCAAAAGTCACTTGATGAGCAAAGGGCTTGTTTTTCTCACAGTTCCAAGTTATAGCCCATCATGTAGGGGCAGTCACAGCCTCAAAAGAGTAACAGAACTGGTCACATTGCAACCACAATCAAGAAGGGGGCTGTGTGATGACTCAGTCACTGAGAGTATATACTGTTCTTGCAGAGGGCTGGACTTTGGTTTCCAGAACACATGTCGGCCTGTACCTGTAACTCCAGCCCCAGAACTATTTCTTGCCTCTGGCCTCCATAGGCACCAATTTACATGCGCGCGCGCGCGCACACACACACACACACACACACACACACACACACATAACCAGAATAATATTTTAACAAAATAATCCAGGCGGTGGTGGCACACACCTTTAATCCCAGCACTCGGGAGGCAGAGGCAGGCGGATCTCTGTGAGTTCGAGGCCAGCCTGGTCTACAGAGTGAGTTCCAGGACATGCTCCAAAGCTACAGAGAAACCCTGTCTCAAAAGAAACAAATAAAAAACAAACAAACAAAAAAAGATTTTAACAAACAAAAGGTGCCAAGTGTGGTGATACACACCTTTACCCAGAACACCAGAGGCAGAGGCAGGAGGATCTCTGTGGGTGGAGGCCCTCTAGTCTACAGAGTGTGTTCCTGGTCAGCTAGGGATACACAGAGAAACCTTGTCTCACAGCCACAACAAGAGCAAAGGAATTGATGGGGTCAGGGGCACTGGAGAGATGGCTCAATTGTTTAAGAACACTTGCTATTCTTTCAGAAGATCCTAGTTCAATTCCCAGCACCCACATATTGGTTCACAACCATCTGTAACTCCGGTTCCAGGGAATCTCACATCTTCTGACTTCCACCGGTCTCTGGGCACCAGCAGACATGCATGCAGGCAAAATACACATACACACAAAGTAAATAAATCTAAAAAAAGAACATGAAGTTAAGAGCACTGATTGACCTTCCAGAGGACCCAGATTTGATTCCCAGCACCTACATGGCTGCTCAAGGCTGTCTGAACTCCAGTTTCAGGAGACCCAACACCCTTACACAAGACATGCATGCAAGGCAAAACACCAACACACATAAAATATTTTTGAAAATTTAACAGAAAAGAAAAGAAAAGGCAGCTTGACAGTGCTGTAAGTCGAGTCACGCCCTTCTCCCCACAGTAAAGTGTTTGCAGCCCGCTGCCGCCCCTTTCCTTGGGGTCCCTTTAGGAAGATGAACACAGTCTTCCGCAGGCTGCTGGGTAGAGCTCTCCGTGGTGCTGAATTTCCCCGGCTCTTGCCTCTCTAAGGCAAGGTTGGAGCATCTGGGATACGGACTCCCACCTCCCCTCGTCTTGCTAATTCCTGTTCCCCAAGCATTCTTACTGACAAAACAAGATTTGCTGGGCATATTTGCTCAAGCATCCACACACGAAGGCCAAAGGCCAACCTTGGTGTGGTTCCTCAGATTCTGTCCAGCTTGTTTTTGGAGACAGTGTCATTGCCCTTAAATTCATAGGTTAGACTTGGCTGGCTGGCCAGGGAATCCCAAGGATCTTTCTGTCTCTGCCTCCCTGGGATCACAAGGATGCACCACCATGGCTGGGCCTATTGTAGGATCTGGGATCAAACTCAGGTCCTCGAGACTTCATGACAGGGTCTTTACCAACCCTCTAGTATTTAATTCTTATTTATTTATCTATTTATTTATTTTTGTTTTTATTTGGTTTTTCAACATAAAGTTTCTCTTTGTATTGTAGTCTTTGCTTGTCCTTGACTGTCCTGGAACTTGATCTGTATGCCAGGTTGGCCTTGAATTCACAAAGATCTGCCTGCCTCTGCCTCACAAGTGCTGGGATTAAGGGCATGTGCCACTGCTGCATAGTCAGTATTTGATTATTTTTTAAAGAGTTTTTTTTAAAGTCCAAGCATAGTGGGTTTTGCCTGTAATCTTCCCAGCAGTCAGGAGACAGAGGTGAGTGGATATTTGTGAGTTCAGGGCCAACCTGGTCCATAAAGTGAATTCTAGGACAGACAGTGCTACACAGTGAAAACCTGCCTCAAAACAAATAAACAAATAACTTAAAATTTTAAGCAAATTTTTATGAACTCTATTTATTTATGGCGTATATGCTCGTGCACATGTGGAGGTCTGAGGACAACTTCAGGAAGTCGGTTCTCCCCTTCCACTATGTGGGTCTCAGAGATGGAATTCCTGCCTGCCAGCAAGCACTCAGTTAAGCTGTCTCCACAGCCTTGGGGGAGGTGGTAGTTTTGTGCTGGCCTGTTTTACATCAGCTTGGCACATGCTAGAGTCTTTCGGAAGAGAGAGCATCAATTGAGAAGGTACCCCAATGGATTGGCCCTATGGAGCATTTTCTTAATTGATGACTGATATGGGAGTCCAGTAGGTGGAGCAGACCACGAGGAGCAAGTCAGTCAACAACACTCCCTCTTCCACAGCTCCACTCCTGCTCCTGCCTCCTGGTCCCCATTCTGACATCCCTGGGTGAGGACTCCAGCTACAGAAGGAAATAAACACTTTCCTCCCCACAATAGTTTGGTCTCAATGTTTCACCACAAATTTTTGTTGTTGTTGTTGTTAGTTGGTTTGCTTGTTTTAGTTTTTTAATATTTTAAAGATTTATTTATTTAATTTAATTAATCCAATTTTTTTTTTTGGTTTTTCGAGACAGGGTTTCTCTGTAGCTTTGGAGCCTGCGCTGGAACTAGCTTTTGTAGACCAGGCTGGTCTCGAACTCACAAAGATCCGCCTGCCTCTGCCTCCCGAGTGCTGGGATTAAAGGCTTGCGCCACCACCGCCCGGCTCCAATTATTTTCAGACTATTTTTCCCCCTCATTTTTAGCTCTGGCTGTCCTGGAACTAGCTACATAGACCAAGCTGGCCTCAAACCCACAGAGATTCACCAGCTTCTGCCTCCTCAGTGCTGGGATTAAAGACATGTAACACTACCACGAGACTATGTGTGTGTGTGTTTTATATATATTTGAGGGCTTTGCCTGCATGGATGTCTATGCAGCCCACTAAGGCAAGATTCAATGTGATATGCCACCTCATGTCGTTCCTGTCACCAGAACTTCCCCAGCAGGAACCCAGTACCCTTCTTCTCCCTAAGATGCCTCCATCAGGAAGTTATCCCAGTCAGGTGTTAAGTGACATACAGACTTGCACAGACAGACATGGCTGGGAGGAATAGGGGGTCTGGATCTGGAAGAGACTGTGTTCTGCAGTCATAATGTCATTGACTCTCAACCTCTATCTTCCCACCTGTCATGGTGACACCTCGAGCCAGCCACTAAAGCTAGCTTGTCGTTAGGCATGCTACCCATGAGAACAGAAGCCAGCATCCCTTAAGCTTCTGTGACGCTGATTAAAAAAGAAAAGAGATTTATTTTTGTGTGTTTTGCCTACATGCATGTCTGTGTACCACATGCCTGCAGAGAACAGAAGGGGTGTTGGATTCCCTGGAACTGGGATTATAGATGGTGGTGAGCCACTATGTGAGTGCTGGACACCAAACTCAGGTCTTCTGCAAGAGCAGCCAGTGCTCATAATGATGAGCCATCTCTCTGGGCCCCGTTTTCTTTTCTGTGAGTGTGGAGGTTAGAGTGTATCTAGATGGGTGGGTGGGGTGTGGAAGTTGGAGCATGTGTGGGTGGGTTGGTGCAGATGTGGAGGTCAGAGGACAGCCACAGTTATGATCTTTAGGAATGTTGTCCACACCTTTTTCTTTTTTAAAAATTTGTTTCTTTATTATTATATTATTATTATATATACAGTGTTCTGCTTGCATGTATGCCTGCAGGCCAGAAGAGGGCACCAAATCTCATTAAAGATGACTGAGCCATCATATGGTTGTTGGGAATTGAATTCAGGACCACTGGAAGAGTAGCCAGTGCTCTTAACCTCTGAGCCATCTCTCCAGCCCCCGTTTTTTAGTTTTTTAAGACAGGGTTTCGCCGGGCGGTGGTGGCGCAAGCCTTTAATCCCAGCACAGGGTTTCTTTGTGTAATAATCCTTTCCTGACTGTCCTGGAACTAACCCAGTAGATCAGGCTGACCTCAAACTCACAGAGACCACCTGCCTCTGCCTCTGAATGCTGGGATCAAAGGCGTGCGCCACCACCGCTGGGCTTAATCCACTCTTGAGCCAGGATGTCTCTTAGCCTGTAACTCATTGATTAGAGCAGGTTAACTCCTGAGTCTGCTTTCCCAGGTCCTAAATTTCAGGTGTCAGTGGCCACCACACTGGGTTGGTATTCGTGTGTGAATGCTAGGGCCAAACTGGGAACCTTGTCTTTGCAAGGCAAATTTCTTACCAACTGAGCCATCTTCCTAGGCCTTCTTTTTTTCTCTTTTTCTTTTTTGCGTGTATGTTTGTGTGATGTGATATCAGATATGTTTGAGGTCTGAGCTCAAGGTCCACTGTCTTTTCCCAATCTTCTCCACCTTAGGCACTGAAGCTGTGGCCAGGCTCTGATGAGTCTGGGACGCCCTGTCTGCCTCCTGTGTCCTAGGATAGCCGCCATGCCCAAGCAGCACTGACATGGGTTGGGGGGGGGGTCCTAGCTCTGCGGCAAACACTTTTTCAGTGGAGCCTCCATCCTAACTCCCCCTCTTTTTAAAAGACACTGTCTTGGGCTGGAGAGATGGCTCAGTGGTTAAGGGCATTGCCTGTTCTTCCAAAGGTCCTGAGTTCAATTCCCGGCAACCACATGGTGGCTCACAACCACCTGTAATGAGGTCTGGTGCCCTCTTCTGGCCTGCAGACATACACACAGACAGAATATTGTATACATAATAAATAAATAAATATTAAAAAAAAGACACTGTCTCCTCTAGCCCAGGTTGACCTCAAGCTCTCTGTGTAGCTGAGCATAACCTTGGCCTCTTGACTGCTCTGAATCCACTTCCCAGTGCTGGGATGGTAGGCTATGCCACTACACCCAGTTAGGAGTTGCTGGTGATGCAACCCAGGGCTTCCTGAATGCTAAGTCAGCCCCCGAAACACTTAGTCCTAGGTTTGGTGTTTGCTGGAACTTTCGATTCTCCACCTCAGCCTCAGGAGTGCTGGGAGTACAGGCACAGTGCTGGCTGGGAGGGAGTGGCTTGGCACAAACCCGTCTTCCTTAGCTATTACTCAGGCTTCCAGAAATAGAGCTGAGTGCACACAGATATAGAGACAGAGGTTTATTTTAAGATGTGACTCACACAATCCTGTGGGCTCTAAGCCCAAAATTAGCACAGCCGGCCAACAGCCTTGAGACCAAGGTAACACAAGGAAGCTCAGAGAAACTTCAAAGACAGGGGGGAGAGGACACTACCGGAAGGACTCACTCTCCCCTCCAGACCCACAGTGTGGGGGTTCCCTCTCTCTCCAGACCCACAGTGGGGGGACTCCTTCTCTCTCTGGACCCAGTGTGGCGGAACTTTGTTTATTTATCACTGAGGTTGATAACAAAGAGTAAAAGTCATCACACAGTGGGGTGTCCTTTTGAGGTCCTGCATGTACTCCCCCACATCCCAGTACATAACCCCCCACATTCTAGCACTTGTGAAGTTGAGGCAGGGAGATCATAAATTCAAACATTCCTGGGCAACTTAGGGACATTACATCTCAAAGATTCAAGACTGGGGCGTGGTCAGGGTGGAGCCCCTGCCTAGATCCCCAATGAGGAGCTGGAGGCATATGGGGGTGGAGCCCCACTCCCAGTGAAGGGACTTGGGGGTGTGGTTTAGTGATAGCGTGCTAGCTTCCTGGAGGTACCAGTTTCCCTCCTTATCCCTGGCAAACAAAGCATGAAGGATCTAGGAAATTCTAAGATCACTGAATTGGCTTAGGGATCAAGTGTTGGGATATTGTCTTGTGGGGTTGAGATGGAGTTTCACTCTGGGCAATACAAGGAGATGTAGAAATTGATACCCAAGAAGGGAGGAGGGTGGCCCTGGATCTCTTGGAGTAACATCAAGTCAAATAAGGAAACTGAGTAACAGGAGGGGGTAAGTAATTAGATCAGATTAAAAAAAAATGATCACAGCTCTGTCTGGTCTTATGCCTTTAATCACAGAGCTCAGGAGGCAGAAACAGGTTGCTTTCTGTGAGTTTAAGGCCAGCCTGGTCTACATAGCGAGCTTCACGGTTACACAGTGAGTGCCTCTCTCTGTCTCTCTCAAAAGAAAAAAGAATGTAGAACAAGAAAACAATATCAAACCTAGAAGCCAAGAAATAAAACAACAAAGCAATTCAGGCAGGAAGAGCTTGGTAAAGCGGGTTGCGCTCAGTTCAGGCCTGGGGTTTAGCAATCTAAGCGAAGGTTTCCGATTTATTTATTCCAAACAGGGTTTCTAAGTGTAGCCCTGTCTGTCCTGGAACTCACAGACATCCTCCTGCCTCAGCCTCCTAAGCATTGGGCAATATATACATGTCACCATGCTTGGCAAAGTGCTCATGTCACCTGGAGTCACAGTTACAAAGCCTTTATATACATCATTTTAACATTTTGAGACGGGGTCTCATGAAATTGCCCAGGCTGGCCTGGAATTCACTTGGTAGCTCAGGATGGCTTCTAGCTACTGATCCTCCCCTTTGGGCTAGCGAATGCTAGAATGAGGGTTGTGAACCACCCTGCCTAGTCAAACCCCTCTGTGGAAAGCAGGAAGAGGGGCACAGCTCTCTAAGAATATCTGTTGAGCTGTCACCAGCTCCCCTGCAGGGATTTTGAAGGTGAGAACTTTGGTATTAGAAAGATTTAAACTGGAGCCGGGAATCACAGCACTGGGGGGGGGGCAGAGGCAGGAAGATCTCTGAGTTTGAGGCCAGTCTAGTCTACAAGAGCTAGTTCCAGGACAGGTAGGACTGTTAGGCAGAGAAATCCTGTCTTGAAAAAATGAACAGAAAACAAACAAAGGCTGAAACTGCTCTGTGAGGAAATCAAGAGGGACCTAGGAAATTCTAAACCATTTGGCTTTTGGCTCTCTCCCTATTGTTCTGTGAAAATTTGAGAATAATTTTGTTTTGTATGTATAATGAGGAGCTTCAAACTGGGAAGCTTCACTTTGATTATTTATTTGCAGGTAGGGTCTTCTTCTTTTTTTTTTTTTTTTTCGAGACAGGGTTTCTCTGTGGCTTTGGAGCCTGTCCTAGAACTAGCTCTTGTAGACCAGGCTGGTCTCGAACTCACAGAGATCCGCCTGCCTCTGCCTCCCAAGTGCTGGGATTAAAGGCGTGCGCCACCACCGCCCGGCTGGGCTAGGGTCTTCTTATATAGCCCTGGTTAGCCCGAAACTTGATCCCTAGCCAAGGCTGGTCTTCCCCTCACAGAGATCCCTCTGCTTTTGCCTATTGAGTATTGGGATTTACGGTGTGGGCTACACCCACTTGACTAGTTTATGGGGATTTGAATTTTGTTTTTTTATGTATTTGAATATTTTGATTGCATTTATGTTTATGCACCACAAGCTTCCTTGGTGCCTATGGAGACCAGAAGAGGGTGTTGGAACCCCTGCAATCAGAGTGGCGATAGTTGTGAGCTACAGTGTAGGTAGCGGGAATTGAATCCAGGTGCTTCTAGCTGCGGAAACATCTCGCCAGTCCTTGTTTTGAGTCTTGAGGAATGACTTTACTCTGTAATCCAAGTGGGCCTTGAATTGCAACCCCTGGCCTCAATCTCCCAAGGTCTCAGATGATAGTGTTGCGTCTGAGATTGCACAAATAATGGGAAGCAGACCACCGGTCTATTAACCAGAAGCAAACCTTATTCCAAACTCCATGGGCCACCGAGAACTTCTAGATGCTTAGGGCCACTGGCAAAATTCGGTCTTTCTGACACTGTGACATTAAGAGGCCACAGGAGGAACCATACGGGTCGGGTGGTGAGTCAGAGGGGTTGAGTCACGGCACGTTCTAACATTTACAACTTTTGATTACAGGGTTTTAGTTCAAGATGTTTGTAAAAGTCTGGCTATCTTACACAGCTGCTTGCCGCTGTGACCGAAAGAAATGCAGGCCAGAGGGTCACAGAGAAGCCGCTCTTAAAGGCTTCGCTTCCTCCCCAGCAGCTGACAGCTCCGAGTTTCCTAGGCTATAGGCACACGATTTTTCACATTCATGGGCTCTTCAGTAGGTTTTGTTAGTGTGAGACTGTATTAAAAGCAAGAAAAATTTTTTTAAAGAAGACATAAAAAGAATTCAGTTATGGTGTCGCATACTTTAATCTCAGAACTCAGGAGGCAGAGATCTCTGTAAATTCGAGGGTAGCCTGATCTACAGAGTGAGTTCCAGGGCAGACAGCGCTACAGAGAGACCTTGTCTTGAAAATCCATAAAAAGAAAAAAAAGGGAAAAAAAATAAAAAGAAGACAAATTTAAAAAAAGGAAAAACGGAAGGAAAAAAAGAAAAAGATAAAAAGCAAGCCTGCGAAGTTGGGATTTGAATTTACGTTCTGCCCCCCCCCCCCCCCCCCCCCCCCCCCCCGTCTCTCGGCAGGGTTTCCCAGGGTCCCCGCTTCCGGCTGGCGGGGGCGTCCGAGGGCAACCGAGGACGTGCGTGCCCCCTTGCGTGCGTACGTGCGTGCGTCGGACGGAGGTGGGTGAGTCCAAGGGGGCGTGGCGTGCGAGGGGTGGTGCGCGCGGCGCGGCGGGCGGAGGCTCTTGGCGCGCACCGCCTCTTGGCTCCCGGCCTCCCCCGCGCGCGCGCGCCGAGTGGTTCGACCCGACCCCCCGGCTCATTGTGCCTTCTCCTCACGCCGGCCCAAGATGGCGGCGGCGTTGGACGTTGCGGGTCTGTGACTCCTACAAAGAGGGGAGCCGGGGGCCGCACGGGAGCGGCGGCCGAGGCGCAGGCCGGGCCGTCTGTCCTCAGCCGTCCGCCCCGCGTCCGTCCGCCCCCGCCGCCCGGCTTCCCGCCGGCGGCCCCGCCCCTCCCCCAACCGTCCGCCTAGCATGGTTCGGCGGCCGCGCGCGCCGACATGGGCGAAAAGCTGGAGCTGAGGCTCAAGTCGCCAGTGGGCGCCGAGCCCGCTGTCTACCCGTGGCCGCTGCCGGTCTACGTGAGTGTGCTAGCGGGGAGGCTGGGGTTGAGGGGTCCCGGGGCTCCGGGGCGGCGGCGGGTCCTTGGCCGTTCCCGGCCCGCGGCTGCCGTTGCCCCGACGCGGCCTATCGCGCTGTCGTTGCCGCCGGCCTGGAGTCCCGCGTCTCCGCGCGTTGCGGGCGTGAGTCCGGGGCAATGCTGTGGGCCACGGGGACTGGGAGGTCGGGGGCGTCTGGTCTCTGTTTCGGTCGGTCCTTCGTGACCTTCTCTCATGTTGTCACCTCATGTCCGCTCACGCTGTCGTCTCTGTCTCATCCTGCTGTCTTTTCGTGTTGTCCCCTCATGTCCTCTTAGGTTGTCACCTTTGGTGTTGGTGGGCAGGGGCTAACCTTAGGAAGTTGGGGAGGTTGGCCGTTCACCTCATCGGGTTGTCTCCCATGTTGGTGGCGCGGCGGGAGGGTTATGAAAAGTTGTTCTTTCATGTCAGTGGGCCAGGCTGGAAGGCCCTGGGATGTTGGACAGATTGTCACCTCAGTTTGTCCCTCGTGTGTCATCTCATGTCGGCGAAGTCCGGTGAGACCATGAGGAGCTGGGGCCGTTGCCTCATGTTGGTAGAATGTCTGTAGAGGCTTTGCACAGTCGGAGAGGTTGTCTCCTCCTCTTGATGTCATGGCTGGGGGGGCTTGGGAAGTCTGGGAGGTTGTCCCCTTTTGTTGGTGGGCAGGGCTGGTGAGACCCTGGGAAATTGGGGGTGTCATCCTCTAATCCTAAGGAGCCTTGGAAAACGATAAGCAAAGTGGAAGTGCCAGAGGAATACTGGGTTCTGAAATCCAGGAGGGCCTGCGGACCTCAGCGTCCTGCATATGTTTTGAGTAGAAAATGAAGCATGGTCCATGGGTGCTGCTGAGTCAATGTCTTCACTTCATTGGGACCCCATGGAATACATCTGGGCCTCCGCGCCTTCCCATTGGGCAGCTGTGTGTGTGTGTGTGTGTGTGTGTGTGTGTGTGTCCTTGAAAATTTCTGCAACTGCTGAGTGTGGTGGTACACCCTTTAATCCCATCATTTGGGAGGCAGAGGCAGGTGGATCTCTGTGAGCTCCAGGATGGCCAAGGCTGTTACACAGAGAAACCCAGTCTTCAAAAAAAAAAAAAAATTCCTACAGGTGTTCACTGTCAACTCTGCTGGGGTCAGCAGGATGGCTCAGCCTAGATTCTTGCTGCCAAACCTATGACCTGAGTTCAATCCCTATTACATGGTGGAAGAGAGCACCAACTCCCCCAAGTTCTCCAGCCTCCTGAGGTGCACAGTTGAAGGCACATGTAACAGGCATTTAAAAATGCCTGCCTGTATGCATGCTGGGCAGGGTGGCATACCCCCTAACATTGGGCAGAGGCAGGAGGATCTCCGAGTTCCAGGTTGGTGGCCTGTCTAGAAGGAGTCTGAGAAATTGGAGAGGTTCTTTCCTCTTGTTGCTGTGACTAGAAGGACTGTGGGAAACTGAAAAAGTTGTTCCCCAATGTTGCTGGCAACTAAAGGGGCCTCGGGAAATCTGGAGGGTTGTATGGTGAGACTGCCTGGAAGAAAGGAAGGTCGTCGGACTTCTTGGGGCTTTTCCTCTTTGGACATAAAAGTTCTGATTTAAGTCTCATCTTTTCGTCTTCAAGGGATACCATTCACTTTTCCCAGGATACAGTTCTGTGAATTGTGGTCACTGTCACAGTTGAGGTGCAGCACACTTGAGCCACCCCCTCTGCTCCCTGCCTCTCACTTTCTTGGCTGTCACTCTGTGTCTTCTGCTGGCAGTATTTCCCAGAAATTCCACTGAATGATCAACAGCATGTAGCCTGTGACTCTGGAGAGTCACCAGGGAGAATGTGTCTGAGGCTCGCCCATCCACACTGTTTGAGGGCTTGCCCCTGGTTTTTCTTCTTAGCTCGGCAACATCCTTTGGACAGTGAGCCAGTTTGGTGATCATTCTGTTAGTCAGAGGATGCCTGGGCTGGTCCAATGTTTCTTTTTCTATTATTTCTTTGGTCTTGTTATGTGGTTATGGCTGGCCTGGAACTCACTCTGTAGCTCAGGCTGGCCTTGAACTTTCAGTGATATCCTGCTTCTGCCTCTAGTGCTGGGGTGATGAACTTGCACCCCAGCTTGTGTGTGTGTGTGTGTGTGTGTGTGTGTGTGTGTGTGTGTGTGTGTGAGATTAGAGACAGTGAGTTCTAGGCACCTGCATGTGGACTCGTCCAAGCTGAAGTAATCTCTGGGAGTACCAAGATCTGAGTTGCTAGGTCTGTACTGAGTGGACAGTCATCAACCTGAATTCCTGAAGTTGACATATCTGAGTATGAAGAGCTAAAAAAAAGCCTGTCACAACCCTGTGGAGTAGTGCTGCCAGTTTGCCTCTACCTTGTTCCCTGGGATGAAGATGAATGTTCACCCAGTCACACTGGCCCAGTTCCCACTCGGTGTGAATCAGGCCTTCTGTCGAGCCTGGCGGGAACTAGCTTTCCAGTGGTGGGTGGGAATGACTGGCCAGGGCCTTTCCCTTGCTGGCCTGGACCTCACTTGACAGGGTTGACTCTGCTGGCCCAGACATCTGGAAGGCGCATTCCAGCTGTGGCTGTCACATTGCTGTCCAAGGGTCCCAGGTGTGGGGGGGTGGCATTGGCTCCCACACAGCCTCAGTCAGTGGAAACAGCCACTCCACAGTGTCCTCTTCTACCTCTGTGCTCTCATGGAGAGTTCTGCTTCTCAGAAAGCCATTGCCAGTGTCTGGCATACTCCACACAGTGTCAGATCTGCCATTCCAGCACCCAGGAAGTAGAGGTAGGAGGATCTGGCATTCAAGACCAGCTTTGGCTACATAGTTCCGTGGAAGCCTGCCCTACATGTATTAGATCCCCCAGTAAACAAGCAAACAGAAAATTTCCTGTTGCCTGGTGATCCTATTTCCAAGGCATTGAGAGAAGGGACCATGAAGGCGATCCTGCCGCTGAGTTCAGGTCACATTGCATGCCCGCCTGCAGTCCTCCCCAGTTTGTTCTGTTTTGAGATGGGGGGGTCTCAGCATGCCCTGACTCACCCTCCTGCCTTCCCTCAGAGTGCAGAATGCCAGGTGTGTGCCACCAGGTCTGGGTTCATAATCCTTTGTAAAAGCACCTACAAGCTACCTTTGGTATCCCTGGGGACATGCACAGAAGGCAAAAAGACATTCATCACTGCAGGTTCTGGACCTTCACAGGCAGATTAGGAACTGAGTGTGACAGTCCCACACTTGAGTAAGGCGTGGCCCTGGGCAGGTGCCAGTGGTTTCTTAAGAGGACAGCAGCTATACTGTCCACACTCAGAAATACCCAGTTTGGGGACCAGGTTTGGAGAACTGATGGGTGGGAGGGGCCGTTATCCTTCTAGCGGTTTAGGGCCCTGGGTCCTCATGGAATGACCCTTTTGTCAGAAAGAATGCAGATGCCATTTTTAGGTGTTTGTTTGGCAGGCAGCTTAGGCGACAAACCTGAGAGGGAGGGCCAGGGTGTCCTTCATGTTGGTGACTCAGTAGGCCTTGTGTAGTGGCGTGTCCCTTCTGATGAGCTTGGGAGTCCTGTGGGTGGCTGGGTGAGTCGTGCTGTGAGTAGGGTGAACCAGCCCTAGTATGATTCAGAAAGCAGTTTCTGCTGCTGACCTCTGCTGGTGAGTGTCCTGGCTAATCCCTGCTCATGTGGGCAGGAGGCAGGTTGATCTTTAGTCTGCCTGCCTGTGTGGGCTGATGTGCTCCAGAAGGGAAGGGATGGTGATGGTGGGCTTCCCTGTGAAACACTGACTCTGCACTTGCCTTTTAAATCCAGCCTTAGGCCTCTTACTTTGTTCATGAAGAGACTGGGAGCTGCAGGGGAACCCCCACTGGGCTTCCCTGTCTGTGGAAGCACTGCCCTTTTTCAAGTTAGACCTTTTTGTTTCTTTTCTGAGATGATCTGATTCTGTATTCAGGGCAGTTTGGTACTTACCGAGTAGCCCAGGCTGGCTTCAAACTCTGAGCAGTTCTGTTTCATTCTTTCAAGTGCTGTGAATATGGCCATGAGATGTCATGCTAGCTTCAAGTTAGATATTTTATTTGGGGGTAATTATAGGTTCATGCACCCAGGAATGTTCCTGTGTCCTCACTCTTACAAAGTGAAATCTTTAGGTTAGTGAGGAACACCTCCTGTGGGATATATGACTCTTGGGCAGACTTTCTTATTTCTACCTTATGGAGAGATTACCCAGCCTTTCTCACGGAGGTCCTGCCCCGAACTGACACTTGTGATGTCTAGGGACATTTGTGGTAGCCACAACAGGAAGAGGGGAGGCTCTGACACTGGCCCCTGCAGAACTCGGTTCAGGGTGTCAGTGGTGTGCAGAAAGACCACACACTGTTGTCTGAAGTTTGGGGGCACAGATCAGCTGCCCCATATCTCTGCTGGGGCAGTCCTGTCATCTTTTGCCAGGGTCCCTAGAATGCAAGCCAGGTTTGTTGATTCCTGAACATGGTCTGGCCCTGTGCAGTACAGGTGCCCACCTTGTTGCTAGCTTGATTCAGACAAACACAAGTGTCTGGGCTGTGTGGACACCAGCTCCTCTGGGGCTGAAGCGTGAAATGACACGTGACAGCCTTCTGAAGTCCTGTACAGACTGCTCTGCTGGTAGAGTGGGCATTCCATAGGCAGGGCAGAGCTACTGGGGGAGGGAGACTCATGAAATCTCCTTTCTTCTCTCCTCTTCCCCAACCCCTCTCTCTGTGTGTCTATGGACTCCTGACTCTGTCTTCCAGACACCTGCCTGGTTTATATCATGTTGGGAATGGAGCCCAGCCTGTGTACACTAGAGAGTGTTATACCCTCTGAGCTCAGTAAGCACCTGCCCTGTCTTTGGGAAGCCCTGGGTTTCTTCTCAGTACCCAAAACAGTTCTGTTAAGACCTGATTCGCACCTAGTACAGTTCATGCATTCAAAGTGCTGGTCAGGATCTGCAGAATATTCACAGGTCAGGCAGCTATAACAACTGTCTAGTTCTAGAACAGTTCATCACCCCCATGAGTAGTCATCTGTTTCCAGCACACAAGAGTATACTTTCTGTCTCAGAATTATCTGTTCTGATGTCTCCTTTTGTGGAGCTCCACACTGTGACCTTATCGCGCGAGCACGTGTGTTGTGCTGGCTTGCAGTGTTTGAGCTTGGGGAGGTTCCAGGTCTAAGGCCCCTGGGTAAGGACTTGTTTCAACTTTATCCTAGGATGGAGGGACAGGATAAGAACTGGGTGTGGCACCAAGGTTGATAGGGCATTTATATGCACCAGGTAGTTTTTAAAGAGATTTTTTTTTTAATATACTGTGCACAGGTTTGCACTGTGGAGTGTGGAGGCTAGAAGAGGTTGCCATGTGTCCTCTGTTGTCATCTTCCTTTGAGACTGGACCTTTTGCTAAACATGATGATTGAGCCTTCTTCTCAGCTAGGCTGGAAGCTAGCAAATTCTAGTACCCAGTCTCCATACCCCATCTGGGCTCCAGGTGCTTTCGGGGTGCCTAACTTCCTACTGCCCTTTCTGATTGCAGAGCAAGTGCTTTGAGCTCCTGGCCTCTCTACAGTTCCTGTGCCAGGTACTTGCAGGTGCAGGGTGCCCCTGTCTTGCTGTTGTCTGGGCAGGGCTGCTTGCCTTTCCCTCAGTGCTTGTCTCAACTCTCCTAAAACAAGGGTAACTGAGCCCCCATCCTTTCCCTCACACCCTGAGGGAGGAGTGGCCTGCAGCAAGGAGGTGTCCTGGTGGTGAGCATGCAGTCACTGTTAGCAAGTGACTCACCTGTGTCACTTGATAGGCCTGGATAGGTGGTGCCACTCCTCCTTGAAGACTGTAGAGGCCAGCTTGGCATGAACTGTTCAGCAGAAGCCCTTTTGCCTGCAGGGCTGACAGCTGGCATAGATGGACAGGCTTTCTGTGGCCTCATCTCTGTCCTTGTTGTTGAGCAAGGACACTTGTCCTCCTGTGGACCTCTGAATCCCCATCTCTCCTGCCTTCAAGAAGGCAGGCAGTAAGAAGCTGAGTGTCTCTGTGTGTGCTGTGAATTAGTGGCCAGGAGCTGGCCATGCCCTGGGTCCCTTTGTGGACTTTAGAGTTCAGGGTCAAGTCTAAAAAAAATGTTCTCCAGGCTGGGTATATCTGTGGTTCCAGCTGCTTGGGAGGGTGGGGCAGGAAGATTGCTTGAGCCCGTAAGTTGGAGGCCAGCCTGGATAGCATTGTGAGACTCCCACTCTAAAGCTAGCAGAAAAGTTATGTACTGAACTCCCTTCTTTTTATGTATGTGTGTCTGGAATGTGGTGCGATTCTTTTTTTTCTTTTCTTCCTTTTTTTAAACTACAACAGACTTTTTATTAACTTTTTAAAAAATATTTATTTATTTATTATGTATACAATATTCTGTCTGTGTGTATGTCTGCAGGCCAGAAGAGGGCACCAGACCTCATTACAGATGGTTGTGAGCCACCATGTGGTTGCTGGGAATTGAACTCAGGACCTTTGGAAGAGCAGGCAATGCTCTTAACCACTGAGCCATCTCTCCAACCCTTTATTAACTTTTACATCTTAAATTAACCCCATTTCTATCTTTTGATATTTTACCACGAGACGTGGTTTGCTACCTCTTGCTTCTTGGGTAACTACATGGTGTCTCTCTGACTCTGCCTTCTTTCCTCCTCTGTCTATGCTTGGATTTCCCACCTTGTTATATTCTGCCCTGCCATTGGCCAAAACAGCTTCTTTATTAACCAATGGTAATAAAACATAGTCATAACATACAAAGGGGATTCCACATCAGATTCACATCTGTGGGCCCTGGCAATTCCTTCCTTTTTATTTATTTAATAAAGCCCGTGCTTCTGCTATAGGACAGATGACTGTGCTTGACTTGAGGGACTTTTCCCCATTTTTCAGACTTACCTGTCATCAGTACATACATTCTGTCGTGTAGGTCCTATCTTAGACCCCCCTTGGGGGCGTCCTTTCCTATCATTGACTATCAGCATCTGTAAGTAAAGGGTTAAGGGAGAGTGCATCTCTGGGCTCTATGTACCTTTGAGCCAATTTTCTGTCAAGAGAGTTCTGTGGTGTGATTCTTGGGGCATTCCATCAGATAGCCTGTGTATGTCGTATCTCCATGGCCTTTTCTGGTGGTCTCCTTCTTCATGTGAGGTACAATGTTTAGGACCATGTGGGACACTAAGGACCTTTGGTGTTGCACATCTGACTGAGCTGCCCATCTGGATGGAACCAAGATCCTTAGTCCCCCTTCATGTGGGACCATGTTTGCTAATGCCTGAGGTCACTCTTCAGGCTTCTCTGCAGGATGTATGCTCTGGTTTGCCTGTTGGGGTTCCCTGTGGTCATGTTCTGTCTCCCTCAGGCTGGGATGGGATGTTGACTGACTTCTTTGTGCTGATCCTTGAACACAGCCCTGTGTGAAGCTTCTGCCCCTCTTGCCCTTGTGCAGGCTATGCTCTGTCTGACTCTGGTCATTTTGCCTTTTGTCTGAGCAACTGATAGTCACTGGGGGAGCAAGTCCAGGAGGAGGTTTGGAACAGCCTCTGACAGCTTGCTGTGTAACTCCTGCTGTGATGTTATTTGGGGAACCACATAAGAGTGGCTCATCCTCGCCTTCCTCCAAAGACAGGGTTTCTTTCTTTGTGTGGCCCTGGCTGTCCTGGAACTCACAGTGTTGGTTGACTAGGCTGGCCTTGAACTATCAGCCTACTCTGCCGCCCAAATTCTGGGATTAAAGGCGTGTGCCATCATGTCCAGCTTCACTTGGATGTCTTGTGAAAGAATCAGACTATTGTGGTATTGGTGAGAAGAGTGTGGTTGGCACATGTCCATGTCTTCAGCAGCACTCAGGAGGCCAGGGCAGGATTACACATTTCAGGCTAGTCTAGTCTACATGGATGATCCAGCTTACAAATCCAAAAAGGACTGAAATTGCTCAGTAGGTGACCTTCCTAGTGTTCACAAGACTCAGGGCTCCATCCCTAGTCCTGGGAGAGAGAAAAAGATAAAATGGCTTGGCCAGCCAGCAGTGAATTCCTGATGTTGTGTCAGATGTGGTAACCAGTGGAGGTAGGGGCTCCCTGTATAAAGAGATCAGCACCTCTCAGAAACCCAGGCTCTTGGGCTGTGCCCAGAATACTCCCTTCCCAGGTGGTTGCATGCCTATCCTTTTCTAGAGACCAATGAATGGCCAGGGTGTAGCCATAACTGAACAGAATCTGTGCCTCTTAGTTTGCACAGCTCAGGATTGTTTGTGGACATGGTAGGGCCCAACAAACAATAGTGCTTGGTCCTTAGTACTTGGGAAGCTACAAGGGCTGAGTAGTAGTAACACACACCTTAAATCCCAGCACTTGGGAAGCAGAGGCAGGCGGATCTCTGTGAGTTTGAGGCCAGTCTGGTATACAGAGTGAGTTCCAGGACAGCTAGGGCTGTCTCAAAAAAACAGAACGAAACAAAAACCCTACAATTGGTAATCCCAACACTTGGTACCAGCACTTTGGAGGTAGAGGCAGGAGAACCTTGAGAAAACCAAGGGCTGGGTTGGAGCATAGTGTTGGAAACTTGCAGAGCACAAACGAGGCCGTGAGTGTCAGGCTGCCTGCAGAATCCCCAGCTTCCTGCCTGAGCCTCCTGAGTACACAGGCCCACGCCAGTATTCCTGTGTTGCAGTTTTCGCTGATAGAGTTGGCTGAAACCTAGGGCCTTATGCATGGCAGGTGAGCATCTGCTGCTGAGGTATGTCCCTGCAGTCTCTCTGTTGAGTTGCCATAGAAGGAAGACCAGCAGTGTGTCGCCTTAGCCAAGTGGATTTCTCCCTTCCCCTCCCCATTCTTTTTTTTTTTTTTAAATTTTAGTTTATTGTTTTTGTTGTTGTTTGAAAACAGGGTTTCTTTGAGTAACCACTCTAGCTGTCCTATCTCTGTAGGCTGGGCTAGTTTCAAAATCACAGAGATCTACCTTGCTAGCCCTAGCCGCCATGCCCAGCCTGTCCCCACCCCATCTTTTCAATATAGTCTTTCTTATTCCAGGCCAGCCTTGAGCTCCCTGAAGCTCAGGAGACCTTGAATTCCCAGTCCACCTGCCTGCACCATTCAGAGTGCTAGGTGACAGGTGTGTGCCTCTAGATCAGGCTTTGTTTTGTAACCTTGCTACCAGACATTTCTTTTTGCTTTCATTTTTTAAAAAATTTTATGTGTATGGTTGTGTTGCCTGCATGTGTCTGTGCACCATGTACATGTAGTACATGTGAAGACCAGAGGAGGGCATCATATCCACTGGAACTGGAGTTACAAACTGTCGTGAGCCTTCGTGTGGGTGCTGGGAATTGAACCTGGGTCATCTACCAGATTAGCATTGCTCTAACCCCTGAACTGCATCTTAAGCGCTCCCCCTCCCCCCAATTCTAAGACCTTTATGAGTCTAAGCTTGTGGTGGGTGGTGATGTGCTTTCCTGGGAGCTGTAAGAACTGCCTGAGATGAGCAACTGAGTACCCAGAATGGCTTGGCATGATGTAGGCCTACCTCTCCAGCGGTGCTCAGCACCACAATGGTGGATACTTGCTGTTTTGTGGCCAGGTGTTCAGGAGTGTCTGGGTGGGCAAGACAGAGAGAGGGAGCCTGGGTGTTCATGGCAGAAGTAGCATATGAGCACACACACACTTGTTACACAGTGTAGAGGTAACAATCTGCCCTGTGTGGCTTCTTTGGGGAGGTGTGGGCAGTTGTCACCTCACCCCAGACAGGGCATCAACCACAGACCACATAATTGATCCCACAGAATGAAGCTTAGGCGGCATGTGAGTTCACTAGGGTTATTTACTAAGCGTAGGTGACTCAAAGACAGCCCAGCACTGGAAAGAGCACCCCAGCATAGAGATTTCTGGGGTTCCCTGCAAGACTTGGCCAGCTGCCTGCTTCAGTCTCTCTTACAGCACTTGTGGATCATGGAAGTTTCACAAACTTCCTGAGCCCTGTAGGGTATGCTTCCATACTTTATATGCTCCCCCACAAATACCCTAAGTGGGGTCACCTCCACACAACCACAGTGGGATACTGTCTAGAGATTTAAGAGTTGTGGGGACACGCAGAGCCCACACACCAGTGTCCATGGCTTATGTTAAATGTTCTCTGTCACTTGTGACCTGTGACTGGTACTGGACAGGATGCACTGGAAGTCTATAGCTCCTTGTGGCAGAGGGTGATGACCAGGACTTTGGTAGAGCTGGGAGGGATCCTGTGCCTTGGGGAACCTAGACATGGTGTTCGTGTGTTTGGGTATCTGTTCTCATGAGGCACTGTTACCTGTGGCCTTCATCATCCCGCAGCTCACTTGCATGATGGAGCTGGGGCTGGCAAAGGTCTTAGGCCAGTGTGTAGTGAGTGAGGGTGTGTGTGGAAAGCTCATGGGGCCACTGGGCAGCCGAGGTGGGTGGGAGGTAACATTGTTTCTCCTGTTTCCTTTTGTCGTTCTTCCCTCTGTGTTTTTCATTGTGTCATTGGCATCATCCTTGGGCTTCATCTAATGGGGATAAATTGAGATTTGGCCTTGAGTGGTCATGCTGGGGCCAGGCTTGATTTCAGGCATAGCACAATGATGTTGTGATGTCTGCTTCCCATTCTGTCAATGGGGACACTGACCCAATGGGACTTTGTAGGACTTGCTGATACCTATTGGGTTTGCAGAGAGAGAAAGCTCTGAATGAGGTTCCAGCTCTGGGGAATGTGTTGGGTCAACATCTCTGTGGGCTCCAGGTGCTATGGGTGTGTACCGCAGAACAAGAGTAGGGTGTCGCTGTGTGGTTGCCCAGAGCCCACTCTGCAGCCTTTTCTTTTTCAGGACAAGCACCACGATGCTGCTCATGAGATTATTGAGACTATCCGGTGAGTGCTGCACGGGGTAAGTGGGGGGTATGGGGGCCAAGAGACCTGCTTCCTGAGGTTGTCCTCACTGAGGCCTCCTCAGTGGCTAGTAGTATAGGGCATCAAGTTGCAGGGCAGCCTGCCACAGCCCTTGCACACTGTGCTTGTCAGAGAAAACCTTAGTTGTTTGTTCCCCTGCCATGGCAGGGATGAGTCAGGTCTCATGTTCAGCCTCTGACTGCAGCCTCCTGTGAGATGGCTCTAGGGGAAGTGGCTCTGTGCTCTCCTGTCTTCCTTCATTAGTCCCTACCTTTGGGGGAATTGGAGAAAGATGGGAGTTTGTGAGGTCCAGGAAGGTCTGATGTTGCTGAGTGGTGTGTGTGTGTGTGTGTGTGTGTGTGTGTGTGTGTGTGTTTGTATTTGTGTTTGTGTTGGGGGGGGCTCCGTCCTGATACCTTCAGAGACGCAGTGCCAGGGCAGCTGCCTTTTGGATTGGCTCTGGTGTCCTACTTTAGGAGCCTCTCTGCCCTGTGAAGCTCCCAAAATAGTGGGCATAGACTAGTGGGAGAAAAGCCCAGTAGACCTACAAAACTGAGACCCTGTACAGGGTTGGATTCCCATTGCATGCTCAGACGTGGAGATAACAGTGTGTACTTACTGTCAGTCTGGGCTGCGAAGAGGCCAGTAAGTTGGCTCAGTGAGTACAGCACTTATGTTGCTAGCCTGGGGACCTAAGTGTCATCCCTGGGACCCCTTGTGGAGATGGAAGGAAAGGACATCTGTAGATATCCTCTGAGCCCCAAAGATGTAGATGTTTTGTGGTACACATGTCGTCCTGACTTGTGCTTGTGCATCCACTAGTGCATCCACACACAACCCCACCCCCATGCACTAATAATAATTTTAAAAAAATGTGAAAGTCTGATAGTGAAAGCTGAGGCATATTTGTGGGTTGAGGTGGGGGCTACAGGTAGAACAGAACCTGGAGAAGGATGGGGTAGGCCCAGAGACAAGATGGTTTGGGTTTGGGGGTGGGCAGGTGTTTTCCTGTCTCCTCCACCTCAGCACGTCAGAGAAGGTGGGAGATGGGGAGACCTAGATGCGCACCCTCTCAGGGGCCACCCCAGCACTTTTTCTTCCTGCAGCAAGCAGACAGGTCTAGTGCATCACCAGAACCATATCACTGTAGTTCCCTGGACAGTGCTCTAACTGCCACCAGACTTGGCTAGCACCAGCCATCATGATACTGAAGAGCAAAGTGGCAGTCTGGTAGCTCATGGGTCAGCCAGCTGGGTGCAGGCGGTGGCATGCAGGGGATTGTCAAGGTGGAAGGCCAGGGCTGCACCTGAGGTCCTCTGACCCCTGTGGGCCTGAGTCTACCTCATCCTACTGCAGCCTCTGGGACAGATGTGCTTCAGGGTGGAATAGAGGAAGAGTCTGGGGAGCACGGAAGACGCCATTGTTAGTGAACAGGGCTTTTTCCTCTTGGTGCTCCTTGCCATTGTAGCCTTCTACAACTTTCAGCATAGGTTACCCCTCTTTTTAAATCTTTTTTTTTTTTTTTGGTTTTTCAAGACAGGGTTTCTCTGTGGCTTTGGAGCCTGTGCTGGAACTAGCTCTTGTAGACCAGGTTGGTCTCGAACTCACAAAGATCCGCCTGCCCATATGCTCCCAATTTACTCAGGAGATCTTGTCTTTTTATACTTTCTACTT
>JAQHUG010000434.1:0-54535 GCA_028555095.1 Dicrostonyx torquatus | reverse complement strand
GGATCTCTGTGAGTTCGAGACCAGCCTGGTCTACAAGAGCTAGTTCCAGCGCAGGCTCCAAAGCCACAGAGAAACCCTGTCTCGAAAAACCAAAAAAAAAAAAAAAAAAAAAGAGAAACCCTGTCCTGAAAAACCTAAATAAACTAACAAATAAATAAACGCCAAGTTCAAATAAATTAATAAGTAAAAGAGCAAGTTCCGGACAGTCTCCAAAGCTACAGAGAGAGAAACTTTGTTGCATAAACCAATGAATGAGTGAGTGAGTGAGTGAATGAATTTCACTATCTGGTGTATCCCAGGCTGGTCCTGAACATAACTGTAACCTTGAATGGCCTCGAACCCCTGATCTTCCTTCCAGATCGAGCTCTTCTCCCAAAGTTTTTATTATTACTGTTTGTGTGTAGTTGATAGGCCTATGTGTGTACACAAGCCTCAGCACAGGATGGGGCTAGAGGGCAGCTTTGTGGAGTTCCTTCTTCCATCTTGTGTAAGCCCCCAGGCTTATGCACAATTGCTTTTACCTTTAAGACATCTTGCCAGAAATCCCCGCCCACCAATTTTTTTTTTTTCCTGAGAAAGGTCCCATTGTGTAGCTCAGTCTGGCTAGAATTTGGTGTCTTTGTATGTCAGCCTCACTCACCATGGTTGAGATGGCTAGCATGTGCCGCCAGGCCTGGCTAATAGTTTACTTTTTACTATAACATGTGAATTTCTTTTCCAAGTGCCAGCACTGTTTGACCTTGGCCTCATAAAATCTTAGTTTAAAAAATTAAATTTTTTAAATTGTCCAATCTGTAGAATGGGGCTTAGAGGCCAACAGAAGCTCTCTGTTCCATTTCAGGTGGGTCTGTGAGGAAATCCCAGATCTCAAGCTGGCCATGGAGAACTACGTCCTGATCGACTATGACACCAAAAGGTGAGCCAGAAGAGGGTGAGTGGACTGTTGGCTCTATTTCCCCACTGCCCACACCCTGGTCAACCATCTGTGTAAAGCTTCCAGGAAGCTTTGGTAGAAGTATATATCTAGCTGGTAGACTGAGGCCATCCCTGGGAACTCCACACGGAACAAACTTGAACTGATGCATGGGATATTAGCAGGGCTGGTGAGGGAGCTAAGGGCCTTTTTAAAGCAGCAGGTCCTGCCAGGGTCTACTTTACATTTCTTCTCAGCCCTGACTGACTATAAGTAGGTGTGGGTGAAGCCAGTCTCTGCCCACACCCTCCCCTCCTGGACAGAATGGGTGGAGAAGAGTCGGCATCCCTGGAATGCTGCCTCGTTGGGGTTTATTTTCCTTTGAGAAAGGCCAGCCCAGGCTCCACCTCCTGCTCAGAGCCTGCTTCATTCCAGACTCTGCCTGCAAAGCTTTCCTTGACCTCTGACCTCATTATTAGAAAGAATTCCTGGTGCTGGTCAGCCTTGGTGATCTTGGACCAGTCTTCTGGGTGGGCCTCCGCCCCGTGACTAGCATCTGGGTGTGTGAGCTGGCCTGTTCCACAGGTCTCTTCTCTGGACCCACAGGGCACAAAAACCTACCTTTCTGGTGTATGGACAGGTGGACAGCTGGGTGACCAGGGCAGGGACCTCTGTCCTTATGGAGTTGGGGTGGTCCCCGTCTCACTGCCTTTGAGTTCATACCCTAGAAGTTCCTAGACCTCTAGGAATTTTACTTTTGCCATGCGAGGAATGCGACCAGGGCCTTGCATGTGGACCCCTCAGTCCCATTGATAGTAGAGTGGGCCTTCTTACCTTACCTAGCCTGACCTCAAACTTCTGACTCATGTGACTCAACTCATAAATAGCTGCTTTGGCTTTTCCATAGTACCTTCAGTTTGGGAGCCATGCTTCTATCCTGTGACTGCTACTGGCCTGGGTCTCTTCTGAGCTAGAAAGGTGTAAGACACTGACTTGGCCCGTCCTGGTTCACACTGTAGCATGCTGGAATGCTAGGGCCTCCATGGGGAAGAAGCTGCCTGTGTGTATTAGTGCCCCAGAGGCCTTACCCCCAAGCGTGGGGCTCCTTGTGGGCTCTGGACATTTAGAATCTCCCTGGGCATATAGGGTATGGAGTGATCCCTTGTCCTTAGAACTATGCTTCTGCTGCCTGTGTTAATCTCAATAGCGAGAATAATACCACTTTGGGCCGATTTTGAAACAAGCTTGATTTTTATTGCAGTGCACGCAAAAGCTGGCCAGTAACTGCCTCCGAAGTTGACAGTCCCTAATTTACCTCATAGACCCTTTTTAAGGAATAAAATCACTCATAGATTTATAGAAGGGAGACAATGGGGCAAGAAGGAAATACAAAGAGACCTTTAAAAAAATCCCATGGTCACCATGTGATTAAGGGATGTTGGGAGGGTCAGGGATGGTAAGGGTATTTGAAATAAACAAATGAAGATCATGGGTTGGGGAATGTCAGGTTCCAGGAAACAGCAACTCAACTCTCACAGGAAATAGAAACTTTTTTTTTTTTTTGGTTTTTTTTTCTTGAGACAGGGTTTCTCTGTGGCTTTGGAGCCTCTCCTGGAACTAGCTCTTGTAGACCAGGCTGGTCTCGAACTCACAGAGATCCACCTGCCTCTGCCTCCCGAGTGCTGGGATTAAAGGTGTGCGCCACCACCGCCCGGCGCTTGTTTCCTTTTAAAAAGATTTCATTTGGCTGTGTGTGGTAAGCCCAGGCCTTTAATCCCGGAACTAGGGAAGCAGAGATAGGTGGACCTCTGAGCTCAAGGCCTGTCTGGTCTGTAGAGCAAGTTCCAGGGCAGCCAGGGCTGTCTTGAAAAACCAAAAAAGAAAGAAGAAAAAAAAAACTATTTTCATTTATTTTTATTTTGAGTGTGAACATTTGCCTGCTTGTATGTCTGTGTCCTGTGTGTGAGCAGTGCCCACAGGAGCCAGAAGAGGGAGTCAGGTCCTCTGGAGCTGGAGATAGAGATGGTTGTGAGCCACCATGTGGGTGCTGGGGACATAACCTCCATCCTCTGTGAGAGCTCTGATCACTGAGCTACCTCTCCAACCCCAGATCTTTCTTTTCTCTTTTGGAGACATCTCACAGTGTAGCCCTATCTGCCTTGCACTTGTCAGGGTGACTAGATCTGCGAATTTCTGCCTTGAGGGCTAGGGTTTCTCAGGCACTCCTTGTAGCTCAGATGCCTAGACGTGAGGGAAGTTTCCTTGCTCTAAAGCAGTGAGTAAAGTAGGAGAGAGGGTGGACTGCTACTGAGCTCCAGTGGGTGTGTTGGTTTTCGTATAAGGGCCTGTACTCCATCACCTCTTTAGTTCCTTTCTCTCTCTCTCTCTCTCTCTCTCTCTCTCTCTCTCTCTCTGTGTGTGCGCACACACATGGCACCACACTCATAGAGGACAGGAAGTATGGGTTACTGTCCCACCTTCCGCCTCGTTTGAGACCGTCTCTTGGTTTTCCTGGGTACACATGCCAGCTCGCCCTCTTCTGTCTTAGAAATGTGAGACCACAGATGTCTGCACTTGTCCAGCTTTACTTGGATTCTGAGGACTCAGAGCTCAGGACCTCACACTCGGCAACAGGCACTTTAGCTGCTAAGCCATCTTCCCAACCCTAGTCCAGTCTTCATAGTGACTTTCCTTGAGTTCCTCATCTAGTGACATGGTCTGACCATGGAGTTGACACATGCATATAGACCTGTCCTGACTGCCTTTGCATTTGGTCCTATGGCTGGAGACTGTCTCAGCATGCAGCCTCTCGCTGGCCTGCCATGTTGGTGCTCTGGAATCCTATGCCTCTCTAGAGGCTTTGCCTAGCCCTACAAGTCTGTGAAGGCTGGGCACATTGCAGCCACTGACGCTTCCTCTCTTTTCTTTCTCAGTTTTGAAAGCATGCAGAGGCTGTGTGACAAGTACAACCGAGCCATTGACAGCATCCACCAGCTGGTAGGTGGCTCAGCACTTGTGAGGCTGTTCAGTCCCCTCTGTGCATGATGCTGACTCGTGGACCTCCCAGGGCAGCCAAGCACTAGGACCTCCTGGTTGCTGTCAAAGAGTGGTGGGGAGGGCAGTTGACGTGATGAGACAGGGGAGTTGGGTGGCAGTACATTAAGCCCCAGCTACCCCAGCCAGCTTCTCAAGTAGCTTCTTGGGGTCATTGCATCTCTGCCCATCTCTGCGTGCTGCAGCAGAGGTACAGACAGTCAGCACCCTTTGGACCTGGGAGCCTGCCTCCCTCTGCCCTGCAGCTGTCTTTGAGCCTGTGGCCTCTGCTCTGATATTTTCTAGTCTGCTCCACCTGCTGGGAGGGCGTGTATAGAGTCACATAAAGCCATGTTCTACCTGCTAGGGTGTGTTTCTCCTCACAGTAGAGCTGCATAAAGCTGTGCTCTGCCTGCCCACCTTAGCTGACAAACTGGGTGCAGGCAGCAGAGCTTGACCACTGAGCACCCAGGGAGTAGTCTTTCTAGAAGGCACAGGGACAGTGGGGCTTTTAGCAGGTGTTGGGCCGTTATGGGGATCTGTGGTGTCAGGGAGCACTCTGTGGAAGATGTGGCTGTGTGGAGAGGCTGGGCTGGGAGAGGGTAGCTTTATGGTTCCTTGAGCTAAGACGCTCATGCAGCTCTGCAGTGATGGCCCACTGGGCACTGGTCCTGCCCTCATCACTGTACTGGAGGAATACCAGTTGTATCAGCTGCATTAGGGCTCCTGTGGGGCAGCAAGAGGAGTGGGGCCCTTCAGCCAGACTATCCCGTCTCATCACATTCTGTCCCAGTGCTATGGCTGGTAGAGTGTCCATGGCTATGAGACCAGGGGTTGAGCCCTTCTCCCCTGAGGGAATTTGATCTGGTGGCTCAGATCAGTAGATGAGTGCCAGGGTGTGTCAGTGTGTATTCGCAGGGCCACCCTGAGACTGCAGTTGGAGTTTGCAGCTATTCACTGCTTTCTTGTGTAATTTCAAGACTCTGGCCCAAGGCTAAAGAGTCTGAGGTATGTCCTGGGAGGGGTATACCTGCCCGGGAGCCTGGAGTCAGGAAGGGCTTAGGCCAGGACACTTACCAGATCCAGTTGGAGTTGACCTTATGTGAGTAACATAGATGGAGTGTCTGAGTTGGCATGGAGGGGTTTGGACAGAAGCCTGGATGCCAGAACTGACATTGTGCACTCATAGGCGCACTCACGTTGCTAAGTGTGGTTTTCTGTTTGTGGTCTTCGGGACTGCCTCAGTAGGCTTTTTACCACTGAGCCACACTCCAGCCCCTTTTGTGTTTGTTTTGAGACAGGGTTTCTCTGTGTAGCCCTGGCTGTCTTGGAACTTGCTCTGTAGACCAGGCTGGCCTTAAACTCAGAGATCTGTCTGCCTCTGCTGGGATTAATGGCAACTGCTACCACCACCTGGTGACCTTTTTGATACAGGATTTTACTATGCAGTCCAGGCTGGACTGACAGTGTTCCCTCTGCTTCAACTTGCCAAGTTTTGGGTGTCAGGTAGGTGCTGCTGCCTGCTGTGAAGTGTAATGGGTCATGTCCACTCTTGTCCCCAGTGGAAGGGCACCACACAGCCCATGAAGCTAAATACTCGACCTTCCAATGGGCTCCTGCGGCACATTCTGCAGCAGGTGTACAACCACTCTGTGACTGACCCTGAGAAGCTCAACAACTATGAGCCCTTTTCCCCTGAGGTGTATGGGGAGACCTCCTTCGACCTGGTTGCCCAGATGATTGACGAGATCAAGATGACCGAGGATGACCTGTTTGTAGACCTGGGCAGTGGTGAGTGTCTTGTTGCAGTCTTTGAACTGTCCTTGGCTCTCAGTGCACCCTTGACTGTACATGAATGCTCAAGGGACTTCTTAGGACCTTTTAGGGAGGACACTGACTGAGCCGATGCTTCTGGTACCACTAGTGCTCCTGCTCAGGGCTTCCACCCTAAATCCTGCTTGCTCTTTACAGCCCCTGAGCCTTCTTATGACCCCATGTGTCTTGGCTTGTGGGGTTCTCAACCAAAGCAATATTCCTGAGGCCTCTGGTCACACTCTGCAGCCTCACACGTGGGGCTGCTGGATTGCCTGCATGGCTGGCTGTGGTTCTGATGGTATCCACTAGGGTTTCTACTACTGTGATGAAGCACGATAACCTAAAGCAAGCTGGGGAGGAAAGGGTTTATTTGGCTTATACTTCCACATCACTGTTCATCACTGAAGGAAGTCATGACAGGAACTCAAACAGGGCAGGAACCTGGAGGCAGAAACTGATGCAGAGGCCATGGAGGATGCCGCTTATTGGCTTGCTCCACATGGCTTGCTCATCCTGCTTTCTTGTAGAATTCCAAGATCAGCAGCCTAGGTATAGCTCCACCTACAATGGGCTGGGCCCTTGCCCATCAGTCACTAATTAATGAAATGTGCCAGGTGTGGTATGTATGCCTTTAATCCCAACACTCAGGAGGCAGGGGCAGGTGTATCTCTGTGAGTTCAAGGCCAGCCTGATCTACAGAGTAAGTTCCAGGACAGCCAGGACTGTTACACAGAGAAACCCTGTCTTGAAAATCAACGAGAGAGAGAGAGAGAGAGAGAAAGAAAGAAAGAAAATGCCCAGTGCTCCTAAGTTTGCCTCCAATATGATTTTATGGAAACATTGTCTTTTTCCTCTCAGATGACTCTAGCTTGTGTCAAGTTGACATAAAACTGTCCAGCACAGGACTTATTTCCCATACCTCATGGGTGTGAGGTAAAGGCTCAAAAAGGCCCAATTCTTTTAGAAATTGCTGGTCCAACCCTGGAGGTTGAGCCTCCTGGGTCCCTTACCTTTCAGAGCCCCTCCCGAGGCACTGTAGCTTTGGGGCTCACTTTACTAAACTGTGGAGGGGATGCCTCTTGGCCAGGCCTTATGTCTCTTGAGGCACTGTGTGGTGTGTCCTATGGTTCTGAGCTGCTTGTTACTGGAGAACACTGCCCAGCGTAAAAAATTAGGTGGCATGTATGTGCCATCTCAAATGTAAAACTGGCCTGCCAAGTGAAGGGTCATCTTCAGCTTGACCCTTGATGCCATGAAGCAGTGCTGGCAGGCCTGACTTCCCTGCATGGGGCCAGCAGGTGCCAGTTGCTGGCGGTTAAAGCCTCTGGATTTCTTACTTTGTTTCCCATCCTTGAGCAGACCTGTTAGGTTCAGGGTGCTAGCTGGCCTGACAGCTCTCTGTGCCACAGCAGGCCCAGGGGGTGACTTACGTGAAGAAGTGCCTTCCTGGGGACTGCTAAGCTTTGTGCAGCCGTCCCCACACAGGAGCAGACAGGTAGCAGGCTCACAGATCGCATTGTGGGTTGTAGAGTGGTGCATCTTCTACTGGGAGGTCTGTGCTTTTAAATGGTCTCTTCTCTGATGCCAAGGGACATTGTCATGTGGCTGAGGCCACTGGGTCTCTGGAGGCCACACAGACTCTGACCTGTGTCTCTCTGGCTGAAGGTGTGGGGCAGGTTGTCCTTCAGGTTGCTGCGGCCACCAACTGCAAACATCACTACGGAGTGGAGAAAGCGGACATCCCAGCCAAGTACGCGGAGGTGAGCAGTCACGTGCGCACAGTGCTTCAGGCTTTTGTGTCTGGGTAGAGCTCCTTCAGGCCAAGCATTTCTGTGTTTGTGACACCCAGAACCTTCGAGCAGGGTGCCTGTGTCCCTGGTAGACTCTGCAGAGCTTCTTGATAAGCACATCCTGCTCTCCTGGCAGGACATGGCCACCCCTTCCTGGAGAGAGAGTGTTGCTGAGCTCCTATGAGTTGAGAGGGTGCATATTTTCTGTGGACACCCCATTTATTCCTCCCAGGCTCTTGATCTTGGGACTCTGTTGGAGGATTGGGAACCTTGTGACTCTCCCATAGCCCCTCTTTTGGGTGTTCCACACTATTGTGTGCTCCACAGCAGGGTCGCTGTAGATAGGTATCAGTATCTTGTCTGGTGTGATCCTGCAGAGCTTGTGGACCCTCCACCGCCTCAGCCTTCCTGAGTTTATAACAGCTTGTGTGCTTTCTTTTCCTCAGACCATGGACCGAGAGTTCAGGAAGTGGATGAAATGGTATGGAAAAAAGCATGCAGAATACACAGTGAGTGCCATCGCTCCATGCCCGCGGCCTCCATCCCAGCCCAGCCCCCTTTCCCGTCCTCTCTTGACCCCAAGTCAGTCTTGATCAGTGACCATATGGCCCTCTGTGGCAATGGGCACAGTCTCTGGAGATAGCTGCAGAGCCCCAACTGAGCCTTGCCCTTCCTGTTTCCCTGGCCCAGACACCATTCCTAGACATGTGCTAACTGGGCTGTGTCAGCATGTTCTCAACTCTAAGGAGCTGAGACCTCCAGACTGGGCAAGTGCACCCTTAATGAGCTGCACCCTTGTGTAGGCTGTGGCATTAGGGGTTGGGACCCTTGGGTTCTTGATCTGGTTAGGCCATCCTGTGGGCCGGCTGGGAGAGGCAGTCTGTGGTGCCTGTGTCCTGTGTGCAGCGGGCCACACAGCTATAAGTCTGTCTTATTCTGTGTGTCACCCTTCCTTCAATAAGCCCAGCTCACTCATATTTTCTTGGTGGAAGTCTCCCATGCGTGAGGGTCTTGGGAATCTGTTAGGAGAGGCCCACTTGTTACTGTGTCTGGGACCCAGGAGATGGGTCCAGATTCCCGAGACATTGTGCTATCCTCGTCATCAACCATGATGACTCTTCACACTTTCAGTGGGGCCTGTGGGTTCCACACCCACGTAGAGTTCTCAGTTGAGGACATAGCTTTCAAGAAGACCTTGCTCATTATTTCTTCTCCTCCTCCTCTTCTTCCTACTTTTCCTCCTCCTCCTCCTCTTCTTCCTCCTCTTCTCCTTTCTCTTCCTTCCTCTTCTCCTCCTTCCTCCTCCTCCTTCTCCTTCTTATCCCTCTTCCTTTCTCCTCCTCCTCCTCCTTCCTCCTCCTTGTCTTCCTCTTCCTTCTTTTTTCTTCTTCCTCTTCCTCCTCCTCTTCCTCCTCCTTCCTCTTCTCACTCTTCTTCCTTCCTCTTCCTTCCTTCCTTCCTCCTCCTCCTCCTTCTTTCTCTTCCTCTTCCTCTTCTTCCTCCTCCTCTTCACCCTCTTCCTTCCTCCTCCTTCCTCTTCTTCTCCCTCTTCCTCCTCCTCCTTGTCTTCCTCTTCCTTCTTTTTTCTTCTCTTCCTCCTCCTCCTTCTTCCTCTTCTCACTCTTCTTCCTGTTTCTCTTCTTCTTTTTCTTCTCCCTCTTCCTTCCTCCTCCTCCTTCTTCTTTCTCTACCTCTTCCTCTTCCTCCTCCTCCCTCTTCTCCCTCTTCCTCCTCCTCTTCTCCCTCTTCTTTCCTCCTCCTCCTTCCTCTTCTCCCTCTTCCTTCCTCCTCCTCTTCCTCCTTCCTCCTCTTCTTCCTCTTCCTTCTTTTTTTCTTTTTCTTCCTCTTCTTCCTCCTCTTCCTCCTCCTTCCTCTTCTCTCTCTTCTTCCTGTTTCTCTTCTTTTTCTTCTCCCTCTTCCTTCCTTCCTCCTCCTCCTCCTTCTTTCTCTTCCTCTTCCTCTTCTTCCTCCTCCTCTTCACCCTCTTCCTTCCTCCTCCTTCCTCTTCTCACTCTTCTTCCTGTTTCTCTTCTTTTTCTTCTCCCTCTTCCTTCCTTCCTCCTCCTCTTCCTCCTTCCTCCTCTTCTTCCTCTTCCTTCTTTTTTTCTTTTTCTTCCTCTTCTTCCTCCTCTTCCTCCTCCTTCCTCTTCTCTCTTCTTCCTGTTCCTCTTTTTTTCTTCTCCCTCTTCCTTCCTCCTTCCCCCTCACCCTTCCTCCTCCTCCTTCCTCTTCTCCCTCTTCCTTCCTCCTCCTCTTCCTCCTTCCTCCTCTTCTTCCTCTTCCTTCTTTTTTTCTTTTTCTTCCTCTTCTTCCTCCTCTTCCTCCTCCTTCCTCTTCTCTCTTCTTCCTGTTCCTCTTTTTTTCTTCTCCCTCTTCCTTCCTTCTCCTTCCTCCTCACCCTTCCTCCTCCTCCTTCCTCTCCTCTTCCTCCTTCTTCCTCCACTTCCTTCCTCCTCTTCCTTCCTCCTCCTCCTCCTCCTCTTCTTCTTCTTCGTCTTCCTCTTCCTTCTTCTTCTGCTTCTTTTTCTTCTGCTGCTGCTGCTTGTCATTGTTGGATGACCTGGCCTTTGTGGGTGAAGCCAGTGGTGTGACTGGTTACTGTTTGTCATATTGTCTGTTTTCACTGTTGGACCCTCATGGGCCTCAATGCTCATGCTGATGACCTTTGGCTTGCGGCTGGGAGCAGGGCTAAGGCCAAGGGCTGTTCTTGAGGCCTTGGTGACCATCAGAAGCAACCTGGCAGCAGAAATAGAAAGCAACTTTTTTTGCCTTTAATTGTGTCAACTCTGGCTTCCCACAGCACCTTGAGTGACCACCACCCTTCCCCAGGAAGCTGCATAGGCACCAGCCTGGCCTTTAGGCACCTGCCTGGTCTGCGCAGTGCTGCAGCTTTGATTTTTGCAAGCCATGAGCACGCAGGAGAAAATCCAGGGGACCCTAAAAATAGCCCAGAGGACTCTTCTGGCCCAGAACTGCCTTGTGGCAGGGTTGCTGCCACCTGTCATGGAGTGGCCTCTTGGATGCTGCCCCCAGCCAGGTCTGCTGACATGTTCCCTCCAGTGGCTGAATTGAGTCTGGCAGTCCCCTCCCTCATCCTCCATGGTCCCTAAGCCAGTTTGGAACAGACCCTGAACCATGATCATCTCTGCAGGCAGTGCTTCTTAACATTTCCAGTCTTAGTAACTTCCTATATTCAGAGCGTGCCTGCCTGCATTGCTGTGACTGTATAGCTTTATATGCAGTTCATCTTCTCAGAGGGGTCTCTGGGCTTTGCCCCAACCCTGGAAGAGAGTAGAGTAGCCTATACTCCTGGAATGCTGGCTAGAGCTTGCATAGGCATCCCATCACGGGAGTTGGTTGTGCCGAGGTGTCCCATGGGCAGCCAGTCCTGCCGAGGCATACTCCAGGGGCGTGTGTCTGAGACTGTGTCCACAGACCTTAGTGCCTCTGCTCTCCAAACTGAGCTGATGGGTTCTCATAATGACTGAGTCTGTGTCTGACCTTGGCCTCCTGGGTCTCACCCATGAGGACCTTTTTTGGCCCTCCCCAGACTTCTGTGGGGCCTCTGTCAGTCTTCCCCACTTGCTTCATGGATGCTAACCTACTGTGTTCTGTTCCCCTCCTTTTCCATGCTGGTGAATGTAGCTATGGCACTGTTCCTTAGGGGTATGAACAAGTGTTTCCCAGAGACGGGACCAACAAAGCCCAGCTTGGAGAACTCTCGAGTTTTCCAGGGGTCACTTACAGAAGGAGAAATGACTCACAGACAGCTGCATCACCGAGACTCACCCCAGCATGGGTGACAACTCACAAAGCTGGGAACCTGGAATGTAGTACATGGCCTAAGGCAGCATGACAGGCTGGAGAGCGTCCTTTCCAGGTGGCTCAGTAGACCTAAGCCTCTCCCCGGCAGCTTGGCTGGTGTGACAGTGTCTCTCAGCAGTCTTTACTGCTCCTGTATGCCTGGGGAGGGAGGGCCCAGGACATCCACTCATTTTCAGGGACTTCCTGTCTGAAGGGGCCTCCCTGCAGGGTGGAATGTATGGAGATTTCCTACACAGCAGCAGACACCTTGCTTCAGGCCTGTGCTTCCATCCTGGGCCAGATGGTTAGGACTTGAGAGTCCCTGGCCACACAGTGCAGCTAGTTGACTCCCCAAACTTCATAGCCTGCTTAGCTAGGACAGTACTACGACCTGCAGGGAGAGGAACGCTGGGTCCACACATGACATAACTATAGGATGAGAGGTCTCTCCTGGACAGGAGGCTCCAGAGGCCACACAGGCAGCCCTCAGGTTCCTGGAGTGGAGCCAGCCTGCAGCTGTCTGTGCAGCCACATTGAAGGACCCAGCAGTCAGCCACAGCAAAGGCACTCAGCAGAGCTAGGGAGGCCATCAGGGCTTGCAGAGTTCTTCCTAGGAGTCTTAGAACACGCTGCAGGTTGTTCTCATCCAGAGATGCAGAGACCCAGCACCCAGGGCTTAAGGGGACATTGCTTCTCTGCTTAGCTCAGACTCCATAGCAGGGGAGGTGAAGGCATGGTCTTTGCTGCAGTGCTTAACTTAGGGGAGAGTGGGAGCCCAGAGCCCAGGTCTCCTAGGCCCAGGTGCTCCCCTGCATTTGGGGAATGACTGAAGTCCCCATCTTCAGGGCTGGCTGGTGTACAGCAGAACAGAGTCAGAGGTTGCTGAGGAGTAGATTGGAGGAGAAGCAGGACCTGGCCTGGGGTAGGCTCAAGGACTGTTCAGCCCCCAGGGGCATGCAGGGCTCTGGCCACTCCAGCGCAGGCCCGCTCTGCTCACCGGAGGACAGAGGCTGTACAGCTGCTCCTGTCTGGGGACAGCCTTGTCCTAGCAGGGTTGGGAGGTAGCCCTGGACCTGCAGCTTGGTGGGTGCTCTGTCATCCTGTCAGCCACAGCTCATGGGGACTCTGGTGTGGGCCTTTGGCGTTACCCATGGTCGACATTCCTTAGCCTCTGATACACATAGATCCACTTGTGCTCAGTAGATGTGCCTGCTGTGTCTTCCGCACTGCATGGCATGTAGTGCATCAGATCTTTGCTCCTGTTTATTGCCAAGTAACTTTCCAGCCCAATGTGGTGTCTTTGACAATAGACAGACTATGCTGTATGTCTGTCCATCTGCTCAGGAATGTCCCTGTCTTTTGGGTTTTATAAACAACTAAACAACCCTGCCCTCCATGACCTCCATGTAGAGTGGACTGTTCTTTACCTGGGTTGTATGCCTAGCACTACAGGTAGTCTGCAGAATTGTAAACCTAGATTGCTTGGGACTCTGGGTCCACGTAGTCAGGGCAAAAGCACTTGGGAGGCAGAGGCAGGTGGATCTCTGTGAGTTTGAGGCCAGCCTGGTCTACAGAGCGAGTTCCAGGACAGTCAGGGCTACTGTATTGAAAAAACAAAAAGAAAAAAGGGGAGGAAAAAAAGCTGTTTCCCTTTAACACACTCTGGCCTGAAGTGTCAGTGCTGACACGGTTGTGGCAGGCTGCAGTTTTGGGATCAGCGATGCAGCAAACATATACTAATGCAAGGTGCACAGAGGTGACCTTATTTGCAGACATAGTCCTCATGTTTGATGACTAGTCACAGGATGGTTGATCCAGTGGCTTCCTGGCCATATAAATACATCTCATGTCTGTAGGGTCTGCAGAAGTTCTGTTTGGTGCTGCTTTTTTTTAGGGGGACATAGTCTGGGTGCAGAGAGGGTTGGCTGGCCAAGCACATGGCACTGTGTGCTCCTCACCTGGACCCACATCATCCTCTTGTCTGTCCCAAATGGGTGCTGCTTCCTGCTGGGGTTTAGGCCCTGCCCTCTGCAGAGCTGTCTACTGGCTGTCCACAGTCACCTTCCCACCCTGAGATCCAGCTCATTCCATGTCTCTCACAGCAGCTGCGGGGACTGGGTTTGAACCAAGCAAGCCTATGAGTAAACATGTTCCTTTCTTCCTTAGCTGGAACGAGGTGACTTCCTCTCAGAGGAATGGAGGGAACGGATCGCCAACACGAGGTACGGCCGGCTATGGGCTGTGCTGCTGGCTGTGCTGTGGCCTCTGACTCTTGCCCCCCCCCAGATGTGGGTGGCCGCTGTGGAGGGTACTTTAGGGCTGCTGCTTCAAGAGTGCCAGCCCCTCCTCGGTACTGGCCTGCCTTTGGTCTCACATGGGGTGTGGGCAGCCCCTGTGCTGGTCCCCTTGAGCAAACTGCCGTCCTCGTCATGGGGTCTATCGGGATCTTGGTGTTTTGGGGCCTCACCTCTGTGTTTTCCGTCGGGGGGTGGTGCCTGTTTGTCATATTGCACCTGCCTGCTTGTCAAGTGTTTCCGTTTGCTCATGCCCTGTGCTGATCCCCTGTGAGCAGACCCTCCCCAGATTCTGTTGCCAGGGAGGGCTTCCAGGAAGCCCATTTATCTCAGAAGAACTGGCACCTGGTGCTGGACTCTGCCCAGGCGGTTTGTGCCTGTCTCCTGCCCCTGCTTTCCTGCTTACTCTGCTCACCTCAGACGGGTGGGCGGGGGAGGGGGCGCAGCACCTAGCAGGGACCAGCAGCAGGCTGTGTCCAGGCTGGGACTGATGTGCACAGCCTCAGTTTTACTGAACTGAAACATTGTTTTGCAGTGTTATATTTGTGAATAACTTTGCCTTTGGTCCTGAGGTGGATCACCAGCTGAAGGAGCGATTCGCAAACATGAAGGAAGGTAACGCAGCCCTCCTGCCCCACAGGCCTGCTAGTCTCACAGTGTGGGGGTGGGGAACATGCAGTGACATCAGTCTGCCTTGAGAGGTCCTCAGCAATCCTCCCTATTCATGATGGGTAGTACATGGAAGCCCCAGGCCCCACCTGCTTCCTGCTACCCATCCCCAGCTCCTGGGCTGCACAGCAGAAGTGAGGCCCTGGTGACTGAAGGCCCTGGTGCCCGAGCGTATCCCAGACAGCCAGCAGATGGGTTGAAGAGCTTACCCGGCTCAGAAGTAGTCTCCTGCTACAAGCACCAACACCAGGGCTCTTCGCTTCTGAGCTCATGATGTATCTGCACATGTGTTTGTGCCTGTGAGTCTTTGGTGATGGAGAGATTTCATGAGTAAGGCATTGCATAGAGCACACACAGCCCCTTGCATAGGACCGGGCAGTCTGCACTGCATATTACTGTCCCTCTGCAGGGAGCAGGAATACCCGGACTTTCCAATTTCTTAGTCTGATTTCCCAACCCTGTAGCTGTCACAGAAGTGATGAGTGTTTGCTGTAGGGCCTTTCCTCAGCTTCCCCCATGCTTTCAGAGCTAATTACTTGAGGTGCTGGGGATGAGCCCAGGGCTTTGTGTGCTCAGTAAGACACTCCCGCACTGAGCTTCACCCCTGCCTCATATTCTTTCCTTCATACCTTCATTTGTGTTTAAAAACAGTTTCATTCTAGACAGGGTCTAGCCTAGATCCATTCTAGTCTTAAACTCAGTCATATAGCCCAAGCTGGCCTTTAATTTTATTGCAGTGACACTACCACATTAGCCTTGGCTGTGAGTCATCCAGTCCTCGATTAACTTGTATTGGCAGGGCAGGTCACATCTTTCTTCTTCTGTGTCTGGGCAGGACTGCAGGAAGAGCTTCCTTCTTCTCAGAATACTCCTGTTCTCATTGCCCTGCCTCTACTTCCTGTCTGGTTGTTCTGCCTATACTTCCTGCCTGGCTATGGCCAATCAGTGTTTATTTAAAACATAATTGACAGAATATAGACAGTTGTCCCGCACACTTCCCCCTCTTTTTTTTTTTTTTTTTTTTAAAAACAAAACAAAACAAGAACATTCTTAGTCCATATTTTGAGAATGTGGGTGTAGTTTCTTCTTGCTGCTGTTTGGGGATGCTGATAATCTTATGGGGACCTAAAGAAAATTTAGAATTATGATCAAGTCTTGACTTGATCATCTGTGGGTCTTGATCATCTCAGGCAGCAGTGTTGAATCTGTTCTAGATGTAGAACTCAGACATCTGGGCCATCTGTTCCTACCGGATATTTCTCAGGTGGTCTTCCTTGATCAAACCTGATTTTTCTTAACTTGGAATGAATCCACAGCCTCTCATTTCCTGTGGAAACAAAAACAAAATCTCTTCTCCAAAGTAACATACCTTTTGACTTCAATTTTGAAGACAGGGTACTTTCAAAATGCCTGTCTTGGATTAATTCATCAGTATTTATAAATAAGTATCTTTTAGCAGCTGTTGCTCCTTCCTCAACATTAAAACAATTCAAAGAGAGCCTAATAACATACAGTATCCAGATTCTCTGTGTGTTTTCCATCTTTATGCGGCTTTATTTATTTTTATTTTTTGGCTTTTTGAGATAGGGTTTCTGTGTATCTTTGTCCTGGAACTCACTCCATAGAAGAGCAGTTCCTCATAGAAGAGGAACTCACAGAGATCCTGTCTTTACCTCCCCAGTGCTGGAATTGAAGGTGTGTGCTACCACACTTGGAACTCACAGAGGCCTGTCTGCCTCTGCCTCCCAAGTGTCGGGATTAAAGGTGTGTACCACCACACCCAACTACTCTCTTTTTATTTTAAGGACTTTAACTTTTTTTTTTTCTTCAAGCCTGCGTATATTTTTAACACACTGTAGACCATGTAGAAGTTTTTTTTTCATCTTTGAATCACTCTTTACTGTATATCTCTCTTTTTCTGACCACATGAGTCTTTAATTTGCTAAGCAATATGGCTAGAATTATAGCCGTGGCTCTGACAGCTGTATCCAGCCCATTCCTTAGCTTTCTGCAAATCCAGCCCCATGGCAGAGGTACCTGCCGGAGCCATGTTTATTGCCACAACTCTTTGGTGTTTCAAGGTCCTTGCCAGCAAGCAAGCTGCACCGGTGTATCCACAAACAACACTCAAATGCTCTCTCTCTCTAGCCAGACCTCCTGCCTCAAAGAGTCAGAGTTTGTACTGGCAGGATGGCCCAGAAAGCCAGCATTTTAAAATGGTGCAGCTTTTTTCCTGTTATTGCTGAAAACCATAAAGCATGCGGTCAGCTTTTATCAACACCATTTAAGTGTTGCTTGGCACGACCTCTTGAAGAGCTGCAGGGTTTTGTAACTAAAGCTGAGTCAGGAAGCCTCTCTTAAATGAGAGCGCTTGCCTCTAGCAAGCAGAGCAGACCTGAGAAATTGCTGCTACCAAGAAGCCATGCTTTACTCTTTTCTGTTTAGAATTACTTCCCAAGCTTTCTCAGGTTTTATGTGGATGCAGTTGTCCACATGGGTGCCATTCTGTTGACTGAGGTTTTCTGTCCTGCCCAGTTTCCACAGTCCAAAGAAAATCACACACGTCTACGTAAGTTATAAACTGATTGGCCCATTAGCTCAGGCTTCTTATTAACTCTTATAACTTATATTAACCCATTCTTGTCTATGTTAGCCACATCTCTCAGTGCCTCAGGGCAGGTTACATCTTCCTTCTTCCTTGTCTGTGCAGGACTATGGGAAGAGCTTCCTCCTTCCCAGAACACTCCTGTTCTCATTGCCCCGCCTCTACATCCTGTCTGGTTGTTCCGCCTATCAGCATGTATTTAAAACATAATTGACAGAATTGTCCTCAGAGCTTGTGTGCTCAGTTGTTAGTTGGGCCAGGCTCTGATAACAGCCAGCCTCAACCTTCAGTGACAGTGCTCTGCCCCTTCCCTGTCCTGCCCTCAGAGACCACCCTGCTGACTGCTGCTGCAGTATTGTTTAGTGTGCTCTCTGTGCTGTGACAAACACCATGACCAAAGCCATCTATGGAGCTGTGTCCATCACCAAAGGACATCAGGGCAGGGCAGGAGCTGCAATAGAGGCCTTCTGGGAAGACTGCTGACTGGCTCAGTTCGGGCTCAGATACTTTTCTACTGCTACTTTTCTTGCACTCCTCAGAAGCACGCGGTAGGCCCTCCTGCACCAGTCAGTCAAGACAGTGCCCACGGACTTGCCTGCAGGTCAATCTGCTGGAGGCATTTTTCTCAATTGAAGTTTTCCCTAGAAGGCCCTAGTTTGTGTCATATTGACAAAATCTAGCACAAACACCCACTTGTGGGTGTTCATGGTAATCAAATTGTGCCTGTGGCCCTCTTGACTAGGCTTTCTCCTTGGGCCTCCTTGTGCTCGGTGGTTGCAGGTCATTCTTATCACTGCCTAGGGCAGCTCATAGGTGCTGGCCAGACTGGCCCATGGCCTTTCCGCCTGAGCCATTGGTGTTTGCTGTTTTCCTGCACACTGGAGACATGGAGCTGACCCTGCTGTGGTCTGGCCAGGCCCTTTTGCTGGTGGACAATACTCAGAAAGCAGGACATGGAGGGGGCTAGAGACTGGTTTACTAATATAAGGAACTGCGTACACATTCAGAGATAATGTGTGTTTGTGTTGAGAAAGGAGTCTCATTGTGTAGCTGAGGCTGTCCCAGAACAGTGTTGCCTCAGCTTCCCCGGTGCTGTCATGACAGACATGTAGGACTATGCCAGTGCGGTCTTTTGATTCTCTTTGTTTAGCTATCAATGGGTGTGGGAGTCAGGGCTGTTCTAGTAATCAGGAGGCCAAGGCAGGAGGCTTAGAGCTCCTAGGCTGGCCTGGGCTTCATCATGTTCTCATTCCCCCCCCCCCCTCCACTCCAATACTTCTCTTCTATATGGAAAGAATCTGCTCCATTCACAAGAATCAGGCTGGGTTTTGTTTTGAGGCAAGGTCTCTATGTAGCTCTGACTGTTGTGGAACTCTTTATGTAGACCAGGCTAGACTGATCTGCCCATCTCTGCCTCATACTCAGATTAAAGGTATGTGCCTTCACACCTAGACTACCATGTTTTAAGTTTGTTCTTCCTGTGTGGCTGTCACAGGTTTGAATCTGTGTGGTTTGGCATGGCTCTTTTGCCTTTTTGACGTAGTTCTGATTCCTGTCTCCTGCCCCGGCCTTCACCTCTCCAGCCTCAAGGGCTTCCGCAGCCAGTCAGTTTCTCAGTCCTATTCTCTGGGTCTTTCTCTGTTGTTTCTTTTTAAAAACTGGGATCTTGCTGCTTAGTTCAGTTTGTCTTCAGACTCATTACAGTCCTCCTCTCTCAGCTGCTGGAATGCCAGGGTAATCACTGAGCTACAAGCCTGTGGGTCTCCTCCCAGTGCCTTTGTTTCTAAGGGAGCCGCTGAAGGCAGGCTCAGCTCCCCCTCCTGGTAATACATGGCTTAAAGCAATCTCTTTCTTGTGCCTTATTGTGATTCTGGGTTCCACCATGACCCTTTTAACAGGCACTCAGTTGTCACCACTGTGTAGAGTCATTGTTCTCTATGGCTGCAGGGTCAGGGATGAGCACCAGGGGTCTTGTGAAGAATGCCTAGCATATCCTGGGCACAGGCATTGTTCACCTGTCTCAAGTCTCGGGCAGTTGCTCATGCCTGAGTTTGTGGTCTCCAGCTGTGTGTGCCTGTGTGGGTTTTTGCACACATGGCAGTGATGGGCTTCTGTGTTGCAGGCGGCAGAATTGTCTCCTCAAAGCCCTTTGCCCCTCTGAACTTCAGGATCAACAGCAGGAACTTGAGTGGTAAGCTCTGGGCTCAATGGTGCATAGGCTACCTGACTCCCTTTGCCCAGTCAGATGGTACTCGGCCCTTGCAGGGAGGGCGCTCAACTAGCTGTTCCCCAGCCTCTTCCCACAGTATGTTATGCACATCCCCTTGTAGACACGTTGCTTCAAGAGGGGCTTTGGGATGGGGTGGCCAGCCCTCCTGTGGGTCTCCCTGGGCTAGGCGCTTGGCTGGTCCAGTTCAGGGTCTGCATGCTTGCTTTGATGCTGGCTGCTCTTTTTTTTTATTTTTTGGTTTTTCGAGACAGGGTTTCTCTGTGGCTTTGGAGCCTGTCCTGGAACTAGCTCTTGTAGACCAGGCTGGCCTCGAACTCACAGAGATCCGCCTGCCTCTGCTTCCCAAGTGCTGGGATTAAAGGTATGCACCACCATCTCCCGGCTGCTGGCTGCTCTTGAAACCTGATCTCGTTCATGTGTGCTCGCCACGTTGTTCCTGACAGGACCCAGATTATTACTCCCCTCTCTCAGCTGGGCAGCCTTTGGGGTGCTGTTGACACTGGTGTGGGGCGCAGGCCTCCTGCCACAGTCCTGACTTGCTGCTCTTCCACAGACATCGGCACCATTATGCGTGTGGTGGAGCTGTCACCCCTGAAGGGCTCCGTGTCGTGGACTGGGAAGCCCGTCTCCTACTACCTGCACACTATTGACCGCACCATAGTGAGTGCCCACAGTGCTGCAGTACAGCACGCTGCCTCTGTGTGCCTCGCTTGTCACCCTACAGAATGGGAGCATCACAGCTATGCTCCCTGGCAGCTCTAGGTCTCAGCTCTTAGTCCACCTGATGAATAGGGGCCCATAGTAGTTTTGGCATCATATTCAGAGTCTTGTAGCCTCTGTCATCCCCTCTGTCCTTGTCCCCAGCCGTCCCTGGGTGTGTGCTGGCCTCTTCTGCATGGCCCCCACACGGTATCTTCTCCTTGCCAGAGCCTTCTGTGTATGGTCCCAGGCTCTGTTCTCCCGTCTGTCCTGGTGACCTCTGGGCTCCTTGAGGCAGCATGTTGGCAATTCTGCTTTTTGTTCTGTGCCCTCCCTGAGTCAGCACTGTAAACTGGCAGCTGAGAGCCAGTAGCAGCTGTGCTCTGCCCTTCCTGCTGTGGGTAAAGAGGCTCTCAAGACTCCTGTGAGTTCCCTCTGTGCAGTGCAGCAGCCAGTGTCCCCTTCAGGAGGTCCTGTCCCTGGTTCCTTAGCAGTCATTTGCGACTCAAGGGTAGCTTTCCTGGGTTGTATATTACTCCTGCTGTGCCACCTGCAGTGTTTGCTGATGGGCCTGGCAGCTTGTGGGACACGCCACCTCTGTGCGCCGCCTGTGTCCCTGCTCAGGGCTCGCTTCTAACAAAGCTCTTTCTTCTTCTCTCTAGCTTGAAAATTATTTTTCTAGTCTGAAAAATCCAAAACTCAGGGTAAGTTTGCATCTCTCCCAACTGTGACATTCTTGAGGGTCATGGTGGCTGGCTTTGTGTGTGCTGTTGGTATGTGTGACCAAGGTCCCTAAGCCCAACCAAATGTTATTTCTGCCTCCTGGGCTTTCTGAAGGCCAGCTCTGTAGTGGGTTTAGCATCCATCTTTCTGTAGATGATTCCAGTTACCAACGGGTTCTTTGTTACACCTTACTGTGCATCCCCATGCCAGAGCTGTGTACAACAGTTGAAGGTGCCTGTCTCCAGCACCCTGGAAGACTGGGTAGTCTGCTCCTTGGCAGTCACTTCTCTAGCCACATCTACTGGACATTTGCCTGTCTGTCCAGGGACACAAAGAGCTGGGCTCCCATGTGACTCTCCCTGGGGAGGCATGAACAAATGTCTGTTCTCTCCATGTGGGCACTAATAGAGCACAGCATTCTGCCTGCTGGTACTTGGTGAAGTCGTGGGCTGTCAGGGTTACAGGAGTGGAGACAGGCTGCTGCACACCACCAAGGAGCTCATCCTGCTCAGCATACTAGAGATGGTGAACAGTGTGTATACTCAGCGAGGGACTGAATCCCTCCCCCCACCACTCAACCCCCAATTCCACTGGTGCATGCAAGTTTGCACCTCATGAAGGTTAGCTCAGCTACTGGATTCAAGTCAGCACTGGTTATGTTGTGCCATAGGCCCTTAACAAGTGGCTTGACTTTGCCTAGCCATTTAGGGACTGTATCTGTCCTGCCAAGTGGGGCAGTCTCCATGATGGCTGGCATTTCCTATGTGTTCTCATTGCCATGTGGTTCTGCAGCTGTCAGTGCAGGGACAATCTTGGGCTACAAGTGCATGACAGGCTCGTGCCTTACCCATAGAGTGGCTGTGGGGTCCAGGTCAGGCATTACACCTCTACCAGTGTCTATGTGTGTGTGGCCATTTCTTTAATACTGGAGTGGAGATGGAGCCTCTAGCATGTTCAGGACACTTTTCCACTGCTTCCCTCTAGGAGGAGCAGGAAGCAGCTCGGCGCCGGCAGCAGCGAGAGAACAAGAGTAATGCAACCACTCCCACCAAGGTCCCAGAGAGCAAGGCAGCTGCCACGGAGGCCCCCGCGGTGAGATGCCCTTCCCTGCACATATGCCTGGTAGACAGGGTGCCCAGTGGTGCAACCCTGCGGGTACTCCTGCTGGCCCTTCACTGTCTGCCTATTTCCTCTAGGACTCTGGTGCTGAGGAAGAAAAGTCAGGTGTGGCCACTGTCAAAAAGCCATCTCCCTCCAAAGCCCGGAAGAAGAAACTGAACAAGAAAGGGAGGAAGATGGCTGGCCGGAAGCGTGGACGGCCCAAGAAAATGAGTGCTGCAAACGCTGAGCGCAAGTCCAAGAAGAGCCAAAGCGCACTGGATCTCCTGCGTTCCTCTCCCCCAGCCCCACCCTCAGCCTCACCCCAGGGTGAGCCTCTTTCTCTCCTGCGTAGCAGAGTCCTCATCCAAGTGACTGTGGGCTCCTGCCCACTGGAATCTCCATCTGCATGGATATGGGCTCCTGTACACTGGAGTCGCCATTTGGACTCTGCCTTGTGCCAGGCCTATGACTATACAGCAGAGGGTGTTTGGTGGGGATCTGGATGCCACAGCAGTGTCAGGACTCAGATTTGCCAAGCTGAGGTATTGTGTTGCCTGCAGTAGTAGAAGATGATGGTTGGTGACTGATGGGGAATCCTTTCTCCTGCAGATGCATACAGGGCACCTCATAGCCCGTTCTACCAGCTACCTCCGAGCACGCAGCTCCACTCCCCCAATCCGTTGCTGGTGGCACCCACCCCACCTGCATTACAGAAACTTTTAGGTGGGTCATGGCTCTGATCTTGATGTTCTGTGGGGCTGTGGAGGTGGTAGGTCCCCAGTCAAGCCTGCTGGATGGTGTGGAAGAGGCTTTGTTGCCTGTTTGTGAATGACTGAGACTGACTCACCTCAGGGACATGGGGAGCTTGGTAGAGGTTTACTCCTTGGGGAATGCTGGAAAGTCTCTTACTTGAAGAAGGGATCTGCTCTTGGGGTTCGGGCTTGAGAAGAGGTGAAGTCATAGGCAGGGATGGCCCCACAGCAGGCTAGGTCAGGTAGCTTCCTGTCTGTTGGCCACTACTCCTGCTCCTCTCAGGGAAGGGTGTTGGCATCAGCCCTGGTTCATACACTGTGCAATGTACCTCCAGAGTCCTTCAAGATCCAGTACCTGCAGTTCCTGGCTTACACGAAGACCCCACAGTACAAGGCCAACCTGCAGCAGCTTCTGGACCAGGAGAAGGTGTGTGGGCTCTGCCTTAATGTCAGTAGTTGGGTCGGGGCTTCCTGGTGGGCTTTGAGGTCACCTGCTCCTGTCCTCTCTTGCAGGAGAAGAACACACAGCTGCTGGACACCGCACAGCAGCTCTTCGGTCATTGCCAAGCCCAAAAGGAGGAGATCCACAGACTGTTCCAGCAGAAACTGGATGAGGTGACTGGGGTGACCAAAGTTCAGCTTCCCTTATCCTTATGGAAGGACTGACATAGAGTGGCTGCCCACCTTGGAAGCAGAGGGTGGCCCTGGCTATACCCAGGTCAGAGCTGCATGGTGATTATTGTTCCCTTTGTTCCCTGTGCACTGTGACTCAACCTTGGTTTGTCCTCTGCATCCCTAGTTGGGCGTGAAAGCGCTGACCTACAATGACCTGATTCAGGCCCAGAAGGAGATCTCTGCCCACAACCAGCAGCTGCGGGAGCAGTCTGAGCAGCTGGAGAAGGACAACAGTGAGCTGCGGAACCAGAGCCTTCAACTGGTGTGTGTGTGTAGGGTGCCATGCAACTGGTTTGTACACAGGCAGGATGAAGGGCAGGATCTCCCACTCAGGGGCCCAGAGGTGTGCTGACTTAGTGCCTTAGCGCTGGACTTGGATCTGTTCTTCTACATTCTTGTTGAGCTCTGCAAGGATCACTCCATACCTGATCACACCAGGGACCCTTTGTACTGTGTCACACAGGCCTTTCTCACCTTGCTTGTGGGTGGGTATTGACACCATGTGCCACAACTATGGGAAGTATTCAGTGCACTGCCCAGAGAAACTGGCTCTCCTGCCTTCAGCTGCTAACATCTTGTCTGTGCCCACAGCTCAGAGCCCGGTGTGAGGAGCTGAGGCTGGACTGGTCCACATTGTCTCTGGAGAATCTGCAGAAAGAGAAACAGGCCCTGCAGAGCCAGATCTCAGAGAAGCAGCGACACTGCCTGGAGCTGCAGGTGGGGTGTTGGGGTGATATACCAGATCCCATTTTCCCACCCTCAGAAGGGCATCTGTGATGATGGACAGCAGGGGTGTGTGTGGCCTCACAGTGCAGTCCAGGCTGCTCTGTGACACACCTCCCATCGTGTAGATCAGCATTGTGGAGCTGGAGAAGAGCCAGCGACAGCAGGAGCTCCTGCAGTTGAAGTCCTGTGTGCCATCAGATGACGCTCTGTCCCTGCATCTCCGTGGCAAGGGTACCCTGGGCCGCGAGCTAGAGGCCGATGCTGGGCGGTTGCGTCTTGAGCTGGACTGTGCCAAGATCTCCCTGCCGCACCTCAGCAGCATGAGCCCCGAGCTCTCCATGAATGGCCATGCCGCCGGCTACGAGCTCTGCAATGCAGCTAGTCGGCCCTCGTCCAAGCAGAACACCCCCCAGTACCTGGCCTCCCCCTTGGATCAGGAGGTTGTACCCTGCACCCCCAGCCACAGTGGCAGGCCTCGGCTAGAAAAGTTGTCTGGCCTAGCCTTGCCAGACTACACCCGGTTGTCACCTGCCAAGATTGTGTTGAGGAGGCACCTGAGCCAGGACCACACTGGGGCTAGCAAACCAGCTGCCAGTGAGCTACACCCTCGGTAAGTACAGATGTATCTAGGGGCTCTGCCACCATCTGCTGCCCTGGGTGACTGTTGGGCATGGGCTGCTTGCTGTGAACTCAGCAAGGGTGACTGGTCTCTCATTGCAGGGCAGAGCATGCCAAGGAGAGCAGCCTTCCCTACCAGAGCCCCAGCTTGTCCAACAGCATGAAGCTCAGCCCCCAGGATCCACTGCCTGCCTCCCCCGCAACCTCACCACTCACCTCAGAGAAGGGCAGTGAAAAGGTAAGGGCTGAATGAAAGAAGTCACCTGAATAGGCCAGGCAACCGCAGCACTCACTCCACAGAGCATTCTCATCTGTAGGATGTATGAAGCTTATTTTGGGGACCTGGGGAGGAGATGGGGATTAGCATCCACAGGCCTCACGCAGTGGTTGCAGAGGCAGGTGTGTCAGCATCCCATGGGTGGTTCTGTGTCCTTGGGATTTAGGTGCCTAAGTACAGGAGTGGGGTTTAGCCAGTTGCTTGGGGGATCTAGAGTGGGACCAAGGGGGGTTGGGGCCTCCACTGTATGTACAGAGATGGAGAGGAATTTGGGAGGCCAGGCAGTCCAGGGTGACAGTCTCAGAAAACAGAGAGTTGGCAGCATCCTTAACCAGCCCATATCCTGAGGATGGCTTCTGCAGTGAGTCTACAGCTGAGCATTGCCATCTGTTGACAGGGTGTAAAGGAGCGTGCCTACAGCAGCCATGGGGAGACTATCACCAGCCTGCCTGTCAGCATTCCACTCAGCACAGTGCAGCCCAACAAGCTGCCCGTCAGCATCCCACTGGCCAGTGTGGTGCTGCCCAGCCGCGCCGAGAGGGCGGTGAGTGTGCTGGGCCACATGGTGATTGTGATGGTTGTGGTTGCGCTGGCTGTGGTGGGGCTCCAGGCTCAACTTCAGTCTTTGTGTCTCTGTCGGATGCTCTTGAGTTTGAGCATGTGGTCATCCAGGGACTGCCGAGGGGGCATCCACAGCTAATTCTGTTGCCATGTAGTTGGGCTCTGGATGTGTTTTGTAAGAAACAGAACAGAGAAGAAACAAAGTCCACTCAAGAGGGTTTTAGCCACTCAAACAGCAGTGTCTGGCATGGCCCTGGGTTGCTGTCCCTGATGGCTGTATCCTGGGAGTGCTGATGTTCACAGAGGGTAGACTGGGCAAACTGCAGCCTTGCCTTCCTTCTGCCTTATTTTGGGGGCAGGGTCTTGTCTGACTCAGGCTGGCCTTGAACTCATCATGTAGTTGTGGCTGGCCTTGACATCTGACCACATTACCCCATGCCTGTCTGTCGCACCCCCACACCCCTTGTTAACTGAATGTGACCTGACCTTTTTGCTTGGACTCTCAGGCCTAGCCCAGCTCTATCCCCTCTTGGGTCCTCCCTACCCGCAGCCCTCCTGCCCCACTGTCTCCTATTGGGCCTGCTGCTCTCAACCCTGCCCTGACTAGGCAGGTTTTCTCTTGCAGAGGAGCACTCCCAGCCCTGGGCCACAGCCCCGAGACTCCTCATCCACACTTGAAAAGCAGATCGGTGCTTCCGCCCATGGTGCAGGGGGCAGTGCAGCAGGAAGCAGGAGCCTCACACTGGCACCCACAGGTGACCCCCCCAACCCTGACCACATAGGGACCTCTTCCTGCTAGGTGCCATGTTCTCTGGGGAGACGATCCCATTGGGACAACCACCTAGCAGGTAGCTCTGAGGTTTTGAGTCTAGGATTCTGTGTGACCAGAAGCCAGGGGACTAGTCTCTCCTGTTGATTTGATTTGGGCTACGGCAGGGCCAGGCAACTTTTTTTAGGGATGCTTAAGGTCTGGAACAGTTCTAGAAAGCTGTCCTGTGCTGAGGTCAGCTGGTTCCTAGAGGTGCAGGTGGCTCACAGCAGGGACAGCACCCAGTGTGGCCAGTGTGCCCTGGTGTTTGCAGATGACTGAAGTCAGGATGCAATCTTCCTCTGGGCCTAGCCTGCCCACACTTACCCATGCTATGGCCCTGGTCTACCCTAGGAAGCAGCTACTGATCTCAGCTTGTTTCTCCCACGGTGAGGTGTTGTTAGAGTGGACTTGACCTCCTTGCCTCCCGTGATTAACTGGTGTCTTCATGACAGGCTTCTACACTGGTTCGGTGGCCATCAGTGGAGCCCTGGCCAGCAGCCCAGCGCCTATGGCCTCTGGAATGGAAACTGCTGTTTTTGATGAGTCCTCTGGCCCTGGCAGCCTCTTTGCCACCATGGGATCTCGCAGCACACCACCACAGCACCCGCCTCTGCTACCGCAGTCCCGCAACTCTGGCCCTGCCTCTCCTGCCCACCAACTCTCGGCCAGTCCCCGCCTGAGTGTGACTGCCCAAGGTCCGCTGCCGGACACCAGCAAGGGGGAGATGCCTTCTGACCCTGCCTTCTCAGACCCCGAGAATGAAGCTAAGAGGAGGATTGTGTTCAGCATTGCAGCCAGTTCCAGCTCTAAGCAATCTCCTTCTACCAGGCACAGCCCCTTGACCTCTGGCACCCGTGGGGACTGTGTACAGAGCCATGGGCAGGACAGTCGTAAACGCAGCAGAAGGAAGCGTGCATCAGCTGGAACCCTCAGCCTCAGCACGAGTGTGTCCCCCAAGCGCCGGGCTCTGCCAACTGTTGCTGGCCTCTTCACACAGTCCTCGGGGTCTCCCCTCAACCTCAACTCCATGGTAAGTGTAGGGCCTGTCCCTGCAGGATGGAGAGGCATCACTTGTGTGGGCCGTTGGGCAGCACAGGGCAGGGACAGTGGCGGTGTGCAGCCCTGCTGGCCTTCTCCTCTCCCAACCTGTACCCTCACAAGGAGCTGGTGACTGCAGAGGTTTCAAGGGTTAGATGTGACCTCTGGTGCTACCAAAACCCTGGCCTGGGCCTGTGGCTAATCTGCCCTCCCTGATCCCGCAGGTCAGCAACATCAATCAGCCCCTGGAGATCACAGCCATCTCATCCCCTGAGAGTTCCCTGAAGAGTTCCCCCACCCCCTACCAGGACCATGATCAGCCCCCAGTGCTCAGGAAGGAGCGGCCCCTGGGCCCGACCAATGGAGCCCATTACTCACCACTAACCTCAGAGGAGGAGCCAGGCTCTGAGGATGAGCCCAGCAGTACCCGGTGAGTCCTGGGGGCAGCTCTGCAGCATGATGGTTGGACTAGGTGCTGTCGTGTGTTCAAGTGGCCTCCATTAGCTATCTTTCAATGCTGACCTCCCTGGTGCAGGGCTGTTTTCTCAATGGGTGTTACCTTGCTTTTCTTGTTGAACAGTGTGGAGTGCTGCTTGTAGGGTCTATGTGTATCTGTGGGGATTTTCTGGGTATTCAGCCTAAGTAAAGCACTCTCTGCCACCTACATTATGGCTGCACTGCAGACTGTTGAGCATCACTGAGGTCCCATGCTTACCTTTGAGTGTCACGGTGGAGTTACTGCGAGTGTGAATTCTGGTCACGCCTTGCCTCTGACTTTAACATGCTCTAAGATTGCTGCCCACAGTCATTCCTAAGGGTCTGACAAATTGACCCATTGTAGACCATCATAGATGTGTGTGCCACCTGTGAGCCAGGCCTCTGCTGCATTAAGCTTCAGGTTGGCTAAGGCTTAGAATAGGGAAGCTCTACAGGTCACCCTGCTTTATATGCATAGTTGTCACCATGTGCACAGGCATTCTGGGTCCCCACCAGAACAGCCCATGCACAGACACTGGGCCGTAGTACTGCTGGTGACCAGACTTAATCTGAGTCTACTTGGGGAGGGCCTTCCACACGGGACCAGAGGGCAGCCTTTGGACCTTGCATTTCCTAAGCTGTGCGTGTAAAGAGTCCTCGGATATTCTCTGAGCACTTAGAGTCATACATCGTTTCTTTGTACAGAATTGAAAGAAAAATTGCAACAATCTCCTTAGAAAGCAAATCTCCTCCGAAGACGCTGGAAAATGGTAATGTGCTCCCTTCTTGGAGCCTGGAGGTGTGGGGGTGCCCCATGCTCAGGCCAGCCTGGGACTGCATCTGGTGCATGGACAGTTGGGAGGGGCAGACAAGAGAAGTCTCATAGTGCATGAGCCCCTCACCTCTTTATCACATCTGCCTAGTTGAATGTGTGTCAGCCACATGGTAGGCACAGCCCACTTCCCCACTGCAGGAAGCAGCAGGCCCCAGGCTCAGCTCATGGCCACTGACTTCTCCCATCAGGTGGTGGCTTGGTGGGAAGGAAGTCTGCACCCTCCAGCGAGCCCGTGAACAGCAGCAAATGGAAGTCCACTTTCTCACCCATCTCCGACCTCAGCTTGGCCAAGGCCGTGGACAGTCCATTGCAGGCGGGCTCTGCACTGAGCCACAGCCCCCTGTTCTCTTTCCGGCCAGTTCTGGAGGAGCCTGCAGCCGAGGCCAAGCTCCCCACCCACCCAAGGAAAAGCTTTGCTGGCTCTCTGACTGCAGCTGAGGGCCCAAGCCCTGGCGCCAATCCTCCCAACGGCCTGGCCTTCAGTGGGGGCCTCACTGCAGACCTCGGTTTACACAGCTTCAATGATGGTGCTTCCCTCTCCCATAAGGGCCCCGAGGTGGCCAGCCTGAGCTTCCCATCACAGCGGGGCAAGGATAGTACCACAGAGACTAATCCCTTCCTCAGCAAGCGGCAGCCGGAGGGCCTGGGTGGCCTGAAGGGTGAGGGCAATGCAGGCAAGGAGTCAGGCGAGGCCCTGCCCCTGTGTGGGTCTGCAGACAAAGTTGGACTGCCTCATGGCAGCAGGGCAGGCAAGGGCCGTGACCGTGAGCTGGACTTCAAGGGTGGCCACAACCTCTTCATCTCTGCTGCAGCCGTGCCTCCAGGTGGCCTCCTCGGTGGCCCTGGTCTAGTAACTGTGGCTTCCTCTATGGGCAGTACAACACCTGCTGCCCAGGCTGCCCGGCCCTTTCTGAGCACCTTCACCCCTGGGTCCCAGTTCACTCTGGGCCCCATGTCCCTGCAGGCCAACCTGGGCTCTGTGGCCGGCTCCTCTGTGCTGCAGTCACTGTTCAGCACTGTGCCTGCCGCTGCAGGCTTGGTGCATGTGTCATCCGCTGCGCCCCGACTGACCAACTCGCACACCATGGGCAGCTTCTCCGGGGTGACCGGTGGAACCGTTGGAGGTAGGCAAGGAAGGGAAGACGTCTAGTCCCAGGTTCCTCCCAAGCCCTCTAGAGGGTACAATGGGAGTGTGTCCCTGTGTCCTCACTGGCTGTCATCGTGGTGACTGAAGGAGACTGTCTAGCCTTATAACACATGCCTCTTGTTTTCAGAAGACTACAGTGCTCTTAACTAGGCATTTCTTTCTTCTGGGGCATCCCCTGTTTGAGGTGACCACCCACATGCCTCATGGCCCGTCTGTGGAAGCGGGCCTGGTGCAAGAATGAGTCCAGAGGGCCTGCTCAGACACAGGGCGGAGTGGAGCCTGGGCCACAGGCCAGGCGTGGTGCAGTCCTGACTGGGCAGGGGCGGGCAGGTGGGCCCGAGGGGCGGGACCTCAGCCTGGCAGGTAAGTGTCCCTGCACTGAGCCCACTGCTTGCTGCTTGTGCCTGCGCTTGGACCGGAGTCACGCTGTCTTCTGCTTCTCCCTGCTGGCGACTGTGCTCCTCTTGCTCCACCCGCCTGGACCGTGCTGCCTGTTGAAGCTGCTTTTTCTCTCCTGTTTACAGGTGTCTTTACCCATGCGGTGCCTTCTGCCTCTGCTCACCCGTTTGGAGCTGGTGTCAGTAGCGGGGCTGTGTGTAGCAGTACCATGCTGGGCCTGAGCCCGCTGCAGGCGGCGGCCAGCACCTCGGCTTCTTCCTTTCAGGCCGCGGCTTCGGTCGAGACTCGGCCGCCCCCTCCAACTCCCCTGTTTCCTCCTCAGCACCTGGGCCGGCCCTCTGCAGGGCCACCTGTCCTCCATGCACCCCCTCCTCCTAACGTCACCTTGCCTCCTCCACCTGCGCTGCTGGCTTCTAACTCAGAGCCAGTGCTTCTGCAGAGCCTGGCCTCCCTCCCGGCTAACAAAGCTTTCTTACCCCCTTCCTCTGCCGCTTCTCTGCAGCCTGCTAACGCCTCTCTGTCTGTCAAGCTTGCCTCCCTTCCACACAAGGTCTCCCGCCCCTCCTTCACGGTGCACCACCAGCCCCTGCCCCGGCTGGCCCTGGCGCAGGCTGCGCCCGCCGCCCCACAGGCCAACTCCTCGGGGCCATCTGCTGTGTGGGTTTCCCTTGGCATGCCGCCTCCTTATGCTGCGCACCTTTCGGGGGTTAAGCCTCGATAAAGACCTTGCTTAGCTAGCAGTTCATGTTCTGTAAGGTAAGGCTAGAGCCAAACCACCCCTCCTCTTGCCCAGAAGACGGCTGGCAGGGCTCACCAGATGCCTGGGGTCCTGAGTCGTGGAGATGGGGGGGTGGCTAAGGGAGGCAGGGCCAATATTGTGCAGGACTATCTGGTCCTCAGCCAGCCCCTGAGAGGACAGCTGAGGTGATGAGATTCGAATGTGGCCAAAGTAGCCCCAACCTACTGTGAGGCTCCTTGGCCCATAGCAGTCCTTGATTTGGGGGTCACATTTTTAGCTTTAAACTAAGGCATCTGTCACCAGCCTGCCTGTGCAAGGGAAACAAGGGGTAGTCAGTGGGTGAGGTTGCAGACTTACTTCGTCTACGGACAGAAAGCTGTCTGGGGTGGTAGTATGGGCATCCTAGAGCATAGTTGGGGTTTAAGGTTCAGGGAGCAGGCCCCTGTATACCTCTCCCTGAACAGCAGCTGTCAAACCCTGCCCTGCTATCATCATGGTGGTAGACATGCCCTGTGAGTAAAGAGCCAGGCGGGAGCCTTCTGGCCTTCTCCATAGGGTATCGCCATGTAGTAGCGGTAGCCTGAGTACAGGACAGCCTGACAACTACATCTGGAGGTCCTAGGGCTAGAGCTCTACAGCTAACCCACCCTGTGTGCTCAGCAAGGGAGAGCTGGAGGGTGCTGGGCCCAACGGTACCTACCAGGAACACCCCTCTCTGCCCTGTGTCCTGTGGGGCAGCTTAGCCATGGAGGACATGTTGAATGCACCTAACCATGCTCCTCCTCCCTGCAGGTAATTAGGACTTCTACCTCAGCCACGACCTATGCAAGGACGGTGTGGACCAAGCCTGCTGCCGACCAGGCCGGCGGAGCCGGACGTGGAGCCACTGTGAATCGGCGGCACCGCAGGAGGTGCTGGACTGGTCCAGTTTGTACTGTCGATAGTTTTAGATAAAATATTTATCTTTTTTCTTTTTTTTTTGAAGTCTAAGCAATTTTGACTTATTTTTATTCCATCAAAGTCGTCCAAGGCAACCTCTTGAGACGTCTTAAGTGTCTGTGAGAGAGAATCATATAAAGACTTGGCCTGCCGGGCTGGCCACCAGGAGGACTCTAGACTCCGTCCCGGTGCTATCTCACCACCGAGCCCATGCCCACCCATCTCCAACTTCACCCCGGGTGCTGCCCCAGATGTGGACCATGGTCAAACAGTTCTCAGATGCACCCTCACTGCTTGTCCTGATACGAAAAGCACGCCAGGCATGCACGATGGGGGCTGACTTCTGGTTCCCCTCCTTGGAACTTGCCCGCTGTCACTGTGAACACCCTGCTGTTAAACCTGTGGCTTTAGGCGTGCCTTTGCTGTGGGTACAAATTGTGCTGGGGCAGGACTGGGTGCCCGGTTGGGCTGAGTGGTGCTGACAGGTGTGGGCCACTACTGCAATGCTTGGTGGCTCCTGTGACAAGTGCATTTACTTTGTATTTCTTTGCTTTTCTGGCTCGGGGCATGCTGGCCAGGTGACATGGGGCTGGCCCACTGTGGGTCCCCTGGCATCTGTGTATAAGAGAGTCACATGATAAGTGACAGTATTTTATAGAGATGTGATCGAGATTTATAAATTTCATAGACTTGACTGCATTTATTTTTAGATTGTATAATGCACAGTGAACTTTAAAGGAAAGAAAAGTGAGGAGGAAAAATACATTTATTTATTCAAATGCACAAAAAAATGGCGCTGGTCGGGGCCCTGCAGGAGTGTGGCCCAGATGTGCTGGGCCACCCAGGGCCTCTGGTCACTGTGGGCACCACCTGCCTATGTCCAAGAGTTGCTTCCTGGTCCTGGGGACAGGTGCACTGGGTGTGGCTGCCAAGGGGCCAGGGCTGATTTAGCTTGCTGAGGCAGTCCTGACTGCCCTCAATGCTGCTCACTTCAGGTTAGGGGTAGGTGGGCTAAGCAGGGAGGCCACGTTGACCCCCTCAGCCTTTACCTGCTTCCCTTGGCAGTTGTGAAGATGGTGCTGGTGTCCCTTCCACTCTATCCCCACCCCACCCCACCCCACCCCCACCCTGCGATGGTGCTCATGCTCGCCAGGCCTGTTCTTGCACACCACAGCTAGCTATGGTGCTGCAGGGCAGGGTGGCCATAAAGTTAGCAAGTCCCAGGCCTGAAACAAGACACTGAGTGAACACTGTACACACCACCTGCCACCTTGGTAGCTGCTGCTCCAGTGGTCGCTGCCCACCTTACTTAAGTGTTAGGGGACAAACACTGCATGTTCATGGCCCGCATGGCCCAGTGGGCCACAGGTGCTCCAGGCGGGCACAGTTGCAAGTCCCCTCCTGAGCCCACAAGAAAGGGGAACCCATAGTAAATTGAACATGGTGCATGGTGGCTCTGGGTTCTTTGGTCCTAGCATGGGGCTAGGCTGCCTCAGTGGTCCCCTGTATTCCAGCCGAAGGATGCTGCAGGGCTTGAGCTCAGGAACTGATAGGAAGCCCTACAGACTGGGACCTACTCCCATGCTAGCCCACACAGGGACTCTGCGAGACACACCTCTCAGTTCCCACCCTCAACCTACTCGGCTTTTTTGGCAGCCTGGCCTGTTTGTAACTTGATGCAGCTTCGCTCTGTCTTGTAATGACCTCTGTACTTAACGGGTGCACTGTTCTCTCCCTTGGTTCCCAAGGCATCTCACACATGGTTGCCACCTCTAGACACAGTAATAAAAAGCTGTTTTCACTTGAGCCAGCTCTCAGTGTGGTCTGTCTTTGTGTGGTTACTGGCACCCAGCTTGGAAGAGCAGCACTGGCACCTCCCTTGAGGGCCTATGACAGCTCTGGAGGAGGCTCAGGAAAACCCAGCCAGTGAGTCAAGGCACCCCTATAGCGTTCAGGTTGCTCACAGCCAGGTGGTATGGGTCCCTTACCCAGGACTCACCAATATGTGCCCCCACAAAATCCAGGCAGGATTCCACATCTCCCCAGTGACGGTAACCAGCCTGTCCCCCAAGCTGTGTGTGTATGTGCCTGCATGCATGAGTGTTTATGTGTCCCTAGCCCAGTCTTTTTCATTTTGTTTTTCAAAACAGAGTTTCATGCCATAGCCCTGGCTATCCTGGAACTCACTCTGTAGTCCAGGCTGCCTAGAACTCAGAGATCTGCTATCTCTGCCTCCTGAGTGCTAGGATTGAAGGCGTGTGCCACCACTGCCCAGCCAGGCCTAGCTGCTAACCTCTTAGAAGAGTTGTTCTGCCACCCGTGTCCCCACCTCTCCCCATTTACTTCACTGTGTGGCTTGGAAAAAGGGTACCTTTATTATAGAGCGGGCTCAGCACTGAAGGACAGCACCATGGCCTACTCTATCAGCAGGAGTGGGGTTCACAGCTTAACCTAGCATGATACATTCACCCAATAACGGACAGGGGAGCTGTGCCAGGCTCAGTCCCCAGTTGGGGGCACTCAAGGGTATTGGCAGGGAGATGGCAATGGAACAAAGATCCTAGCCCTTGCCCACCTCCTTTGGACTTCTGGCTTTGAACAGACATTTTTAAAAAACACCTTCAAAGATAGCCAGAGGCCAGGCAAAGGTCAGTCCAACACATCTAGTTCGGAACCAATACAAGCAGTCCGCCTGTCCATCGGCAGGCTGTTCAGCTGGAACCTGGCCTCCTCGGAGATGCCGAACTGCTCCAAAGGATCCTGTGGGGGAGCATGCTGACTGTGAACAAGGCCAGGGAGGGCTGCCCCACCCCACCCTACCCCTACACACCTTGCCTGTCATCTTCCTGATTTCGTTCCTGTAGAAAATGAGGCTTCGTCGCATGTACTCATAGCTAGAGAAAAGGGCCAGGCTCACTGATCACATTCCCCCACGTTTCCACCCAGCTCCCAATGGTTCCCAAAGCCCCACCTGGCCCGGCGAAGAGCCTCCATCCATTCCTGACACTGCTCTTGGCTACAGCATTCGAAGTGATATTTCCTGCTGAGGTCTTCCACAAAGCCTAGAAAGGGGTAAAGGAAGGGAGCCAGCCACCTCTGGTGGGGTGTCCACCTGGCCCATATCCTGCTGGCCAGGGTTCTTCTACCAAGCCACAGGCTGGTCTGACTCCTCCAGAGTCCTGACTCCTGAACCCATGAAAAGGGAACCTACTGGGAAGTCAAATATAAACTGGCTGATGTGAGGTCATTAGAGTTGGTCGTAATGGTAATAGGACTGGGGAGATGGCTCAATCGGTAAAGTGCCTGTCACACATAATAAGCAGGAGGAGCTGAGTTCAAGCCCCAGCACCCATGTCAAAGCAGGATGCACCTGTAATCTCAGTGCTGAGGAAACAGATGGGGGAGATTCCTAGGGCTTGCTGGCCAGCCAGTATAGCCTAAAAACCAAGTCCATGTGCGACTGATGAGATAGCCAAGCAGGTAAAGGTGCTTGTTGCCATGCCTGATGGCCAGAGTTCAATATCAGGGACTCACATAGTGGAAGAGGAGAACCAACTACCCAAAGTTATCCTCTGACCTTAGTGGCATGTTTACTCATATACAAATACACGTATGCCTACATACAAATGTACTGTTTTAAGAGGGGGTGGTGAAGACACCAGAAATTGACTTCTGGCCTCCATATACACGTGCAAAGAGCAAAAAAATTGGAGTACACAGAACCCCGTGTGATGATGGAGAAGACATGAGGGCCAAATCTCTAAAAGATCTACAAGATCGCCAAGGAAGAAGGCTTAACAGGTGTCACTTCAAAGCCTCAGAAGCGCTACACGCGGCAGACTGTTTTTAATACAAACAAAATCTGCACAGACTGCACCTATCTTTGCGAAGAATAGGCACTAACGGTGGGGGAAGAAACTATGATTGCACCAGCGGAGACCAGACCCGGGGGCACTCAGAGTAGCAGCGATTGCAGTGCTGGGTCCTCAGGAGACAAGGGATCCAGAACAAATGGAGGCTCCTGGGGAGTAAAAGGAAGACAGGTGCGCGGAGCAGAGTCCGGGGTGGGGACATTGGGGACCAGCGCACTTACTGATGGAGAAGCCTCCGGGCTCTTCCTGGGCCACTCTGCAGCGTTCCAGCAACAGGGCTCCGAGGGGCTGCGCGAGACACGGCCGTGAGCGCCGGCTTCCGGGCCGCGCGGGCCCCCCGAATTTCCCACGCCCCTACCTCGGCCTCGTCCGGGCGGAAGTAGAAGAGGAAGTTGACCACCAGCTTCACCAGCCGCCTCTTGGCCACTGTGGACACAGGGCGTTGTCAGTGCGGAACTGTTCTCATCCGCCCACCCAGGAATCGAGCCGGCCCGCCCCGAACCGCTCACCGCTGCCTTTCTTGGGACCCCGCATGCCTAGCTCGGCGGCCATCTCTGCCGGCTGACGGGACAGCGCCTGCAACTCTTTCTCATTGTACCGCATCACACCGCCGGGATCCGCTTGAACTAAAACGCGCCCCGACTCTCGGCCGCCGTCCTTTCTAAAGCGACAACCAGCGCCACAAAAATCTCAGGGAATGTTCCCGGAAGTCCCATCAAAGCTACTGCGCCTGCGCGTCGTGGAGCTTGTCGCGTAGTTTGCCAGAACGTGGCACTGGCGTGCGGGTCGGCGCAGTTGCACGCAGAGCCGGAAGTGAAAGAAATCCTCCGTCCCTATATAACCGTCAAGCACACTAAACATGAAGTATTAAGTTAGATTCATTGCACCCCACATTAAACGAAGCCCCTTCCCGGACTGGTGAAACAAAGATTACGTCTTGTCGCGATAGTTAGCGTCTCACGAGACTTAGAGCGGAACGAGAGTTCGTGGACAACTCAGTGAGCGTGCGCACTTTAGACCCCTTGATCTCGCGCCTCTAGAACCCGAGTCCGTCTTTCGGGCATGCGCGCACAGGAAACTCCGCCTCATTTGCTCCCGGAAGTGATCGCTTAGTCCGTCGTGCGCGTGCGCGCAGCCAAGTCGTGGCCGTCGCGGAGGTTAAGCCCGGTATCGCGGCCTTGGGCGCCGGTGAGGAGCTACGTGGCTTATCGGTGGCGGCTGCCCAGACCGCGGGGCCCCTGGAAGGGGGTTGGAAGTGGGGGCGAGGGCTGGGGTGGGCATCGCGTTCTTCTTCCTCGGGCCTGGCGCGCGCCCGGAGAGCGCGCTCTCGCAAGGCCCGTTGGGCCGTAGCGACGTCGCGGGTTTTCGCGGCGCGTCTGTGGCCCCTGACGTTGTTCGGGGTCTTGGAGAGTTTTTTGACTTCCTTGGTTGCCTCAGTTTCCCTCATCGTTAGTTAGGGCCCTGGCGACTGCTGCTGCTGTCCACCTGAGTTGGTCCGTTACTGGGATTAGAAGATAACGGTATTTCCTCCCAAAGTGGACCAGGCCACCTCTAGAGCAGCACCTTCTCAAATACCACTTTTCTTTCCTTATAGATCGTTTATCGGTGATCTTATGGTGGTCCGTGAGGCCGCACGTCTCCAGTCATTGGCAGAACTTTTAATTTATTTCAGACGGTTTTCACTGCACAATTCAGGACCTCCTGGAACTTTAGTGTGAACCAGGCTGGCCTCGAGCTCACACACATCGTGGTGCCTCTGCCTCTCCAGTACTGGGATGAACAGCGTGTTCCTCCACACCTGGGTGTCTAATTTGGAAGAGTTTATTACTGCTCATGGTGTGAGGGTACAGTCCGCTTTGGTCGGGGAGTGTTATCCCAGGAGCTTGGGTCAGGAAGCAGAATGATAAATGCCGGTGTTCACATTCCTTTCCCCAGACTATCTTTTATGTGTTGTATGTGTGTGTGCATGTTGAGTGTACTACCTACTGAGTCCAGAAGAGGGTGCCAGATCCCCTGGATCTGGTTGTCAGCTGCCCAGTTTGGGTACTAGAAACGGAACTTGGTTCTTCTGCAAGGGCACCAAATGCTTTTCACTACTGAGCCAACTCCCAGCCTACCCAGCGTGCCCTTTTATCTCTTATTTAGGACAGGTTCTCATAGCCCAGTCTAGCCTCCAACTCAGGCATCTTCCTACCTTGGCCTCTCAAAACAAGAGTGACGTGAAAGGCAGGCACTATCATGCCCCACAATTAAGTGCTTGTGGTTTTTGAGGTTGAAAATTCATTATAGGCTGAGAGGGCAGCTCAGTGGTGAGATTTTGCAGGACTCTGTGCTCCTCCAGCACAGGCTGATTTTTGGCCTTTTTCTCCCCACCCTCCAAAACTGGTGAATTTTTCCTTTAGTGGATACGCTTACACAGGTACTTCTGGCACACACCGTAGAGGCTTTATGCATACTAGACAAGCGCTACACCTCTGAATTGCACCCTCAAGCCTGTTGCTGGACATCCTGTCCCCATGGAAGAATGGCCAGAGTCTCATGCATTTTCTTGGGAGTCCTCTTTACCAGAGGTCAAAGAAGTTTTCCATCCTGTCAACTGTCCTGGGTCCCCTCTTGTTCTGGGGAGCAGACTCTGCAACCCTTGGACTCTGCTCTTACATCTAGCCAACTCCATCGAATTTGGGAATGTGTCTCCTGGTAGCTTTGGAAGATGTGGACAGTGCTTCTCTCTTTCATTCCTTGGGTGGCTGAGTATGAAACAGACCAACAGTTTGTCCAGCCCGCAGCTCGAGTGCACTTCCTCTTATCTTCCCAACATCCAGAGGCCTCTGTGTCCCTTCCTCCTTCAGAACTGGCAACCAGTGATCTCATAGTGTCTCTGCCTTAAGGTCTCCTAAGCAAACTCCAAGGTGACATTGTAGATAATTAGAATACTCGGTCTCAAAGATTCTTGATCACGTTTGCAAGGTCGCTTTTGCTGTATGAGTCTCCAGCAATGATGATAAGAACTACCCTCCACTTCTCTCCTGGGCACTGTGAGTTTACTCTGAGTTATAACCAAAATCCTACAACAGACAGTCTAAAGGGTTCCATCATCAAGAGAACATGGCCTGGTGGCTTTGACTGAGCCTGAAAGGTGGAACCCTTGCCACAGAACTTTCTGCAGCACTGTGGACAGCACTCAGAACTTGAGAGACTAGGAAAAACTTATGCCCTGTGTGTCAGATGGGGGAGGGGGATTCTTTAATCCCAGCATTTGGGAGGCAGAGGCAGGTGAATCTCTGTTTGAGACCAGCCTGCTCTATGTGGAGAGTTCCAGGACAGCCAGGGCTACGGAGAGAGATTCCATCTCCCCCTCACACCCCATGATATTTATTGAGCTCTACATTTTTCTCTGCTCCCCTCCCTGCCTCTCCTCTCCCCCTTCAACCCTCCCGCAAGGTCCCCATGCTCCCAATTTACTCAGAAGATCTTGTCTTTTTATACTTTCTACTTCCCATGTATATTAGATCTACGTAAGTCTCTCTTAGTGTCTGCATTGTTGTCTAAGTTCTCTGGGATTGTGGTTTGTAGGCTGGCTTGCTTTCTTTGATGTTTAAAAGCCACCTATGAGTGAGTACATGTGATAATTGTCTTTCTGTGTTTGGGTTACCTCACTCAAAATAATGTTTTATAGCTCCATCCATTTTCCTCCAAAATTTAAGCTGTCATTATTTTTTTCTGCTGTGTAGTACTCTATTGTGTAAATGTACCACATTTTCCTTATCCGTTCTTTGATCGAGGGACATTTAGGTTGTTTCCAGGTTCTGGCTATGACAAACAAAGCTGATATGAACATAGTTGAGCACATGTTCTTGTGGCACGATTGAGCATCCTTTGGATATATACCCAAAAATAGTATTACTGGGACTTGAGGAAGGTTGTTTTCTAATTTTCTAAGAAATCTCCACACTGACATCCAAAGGGGCTGTACCAGCTTGCATTCCCACCAACAATGCAGAAGTGTTTCCTTTTCCCCACACCCTCTCCAGCATAGGCTGTCATCAGTGTTTTTGGTCTTGGCCATTCTTACAGGTGTAAGATGGAATCTCAGAGTTGTTTTGATTTGCATTTCTCTGATGACTAAGGATGTTGAGCATTTCCTTAAATGTCTTTCATCCATTTTAGATTCCTCTGTTGAGAGTTCTCTGTTTAGGTCTGTACCCCATTTTTTTTGTTGGATTGTGTGATCTTTTGGTGTCCAATTTCTTGAGTTCTTTGTATATTTTGGAGATCATCCCTCTGTCTGATGTGGGGTTAGTGAAAATCTTTTCCCATTCTGTAGGCTGTCCTTTTGTCTTGTTGATTGTGTCCTTTGCTTTAGAGAAGCTTTTCAGTTTCAGGAGGTCCCATTTATGAATTGTTTATCTCAGTGTCTGTGCTGCTTGGGTTCTATTTAGGAAGTGGTTCCCTGTGCCAATGCGAAGTGTGCTTCCCACTTGAGAGATCCCATATTATTATAAGTTACAGTAGGCAAAGGTGGCTCATACCTGCAGTCACTTGGGAAGATCAAGAGTTCAAAGGCAAGCAGCTCCCTGCCCTCCATGAAGGGAGTTCAAGACCAAGCCAAGCTATGTAAGACTCTGCCTGTTCCCCACCTTCCTCATAACACCAAAGGATCGGTTTGGTGTAATGGCACACCCCTATAATTCCAGTGCTTGGGGGACCAGGAGTTGAAAAGATAGCCTCAGGTACATAATGAGTTTATGGACAGCCTAGGCTACCTGAGATTTGAAATGATACTAGGGTCTCAGGCTTGCTTAGCAAAAACTGGCGGTTTCTGTACTTGGTTCACATTGGACCTAGGGATTAGGTAGAATCCAGTCTGGGACATACAAGACAAGTGATGGCTTGCCTGCCTGCTACATGAGTGTCTGGCCACCCCACGGCCCTAGCAGTATCAACAGTGTTCTGATCCTTTGTCCTTCTTTCTCCCAGGTTTCTCCTTGTCTCCTGAAGCTCCCAGGCCTGCACCATGGACTTTCAGCACAGACCTGGAGGCAAGACTGGGAGTGGGGGTGTGGCCTCCTCCTCTGAGAGCAACCGTGACCGCAGGGAGCGCCTGCGGCAGCTGGCCCTTGAAACCATCGACATCAACAAGGTTTGGGGGCAGTGTGCCCTTGTACACAGAGCCCCCTACAACCCCTCCGTCCTGGGTTCAAAGAACCAGGCTTTGTGGTCTAACAAGTACTTGTGTTCCCTCCCAGGACCCGTATTTTATGAAAAACCATCTGGGATCCTATGAATGCAAGCTCTGCCTGACACTGCATAACAATGAGGTACATGCTCCCACCTGACCCTTGTCCCCAGCTGGGCTTTACACTGACGAAGTGACAGTGGTGCGCCTTGGACCTGTCACCCAGAGTCGAGGGCTTCCTCAGTGTTGGTCTGGTTTGGTTGAATTCTTTTATTTTTTCTCAGCTATGTTGGGTAAGCAGCCACTGAGCTGAACTGTATGCCCGTCCACTTCTTGAGTCAGTCTTTTTGTGTAGCTCTGACTATCTGCAGCTCGCTCTGTGAACTCTTGCCTCTGGCTCTACACTGAAGGTGGCCTGGGGACCAGCTGTCCTTTTACCCTTTTTCTTTCTCTGACCTTGGTGTCAGGACAGCAGTCAGCGTGTCTGATCTGTGAATGTCCCCAGCAACAGGGCTGCTGCTGCATTTTACGGGATCAGGGAGATGTAGCCATGGTTCTGTCTTCTGAGGAAAGGACTGTGGAGTCCGTTGTTAGTCAGGAGGTTGCCTCCCACCCTTTGACTAGATGAGCAGAGCAATCAGCAGTGACCTTGTTGACCAGCTGCGCAGGATGCTCGAGCAGTGGCTTAGGCTCCACCATCCACATAGGAGCTCCCTGAGCACTTGCCAGACCCTTGTAGTGGGGTCAGCACTGAAGACCTTGGTGTGTGTGCTGGTCTTAACCACAGAAAGATTCCCAGGGTGGCATGGCGGGTCACTGTTCCCCAGTGCAGCCATGGCCACTACATCCCCGTAGGTGCTTGTGCTCCAATGAAATCTAGACTCTAGGCCTCATGTCGGGGCTGGGTACCGTTAGAGCTGTCCTGCCTGTCCTGCCTCCCCCTGCCCCTCAGTGACCTGTCTCCTTTCTCTCTACAGGGGAGCTACCTGGCCCACACCCAAGGGAAGAAACATCAAACTAACTTGTGAGCCCTCACTTTGTGGCTGGGTGGGGAGGGAGGGAAAGGCCCTGTGCCTACTCTGCCTGTGTTTCAGCCTGGCAGTCCCACTGCAGAGCTGATTGCTAAGGAGCAAGGACAGTGGGGGTGGTTGGTGCCCACCTGTTCTGTCCCTGCTTGGGAGACTACAGGGCAGAGCCCTCATCCTGTCCATGGGCTCCAAGGCCAGGGGGCTCTGATGCCTGTGTGCTTGGCCTTGGCAGCTGGTGGAGGGGCCATGCACCCATGTTTTTTGTTTGTAGGGCCCGGCGAGCTGCCAAAGAGGCCAAGGAAGCCCCTGCCCAGCCAGCACCTGAGAAGGTCAAGGTGGAGGTAAAAAAGTTTGTGAAGATTGGCCGTCCAGGCTACAAAGGTGTGTGTGTGTGTCGGCCAGCCCATAGTTGTAGGCTGCGACATGAATGAGCCCTGTGGGCCCTAGCACAGGATACACCCATCCCTAGGACACACAGCCACTGCTTCCTCTGTCATCATAGCAGCCCACAGGTGGGCGATAAGCACCCATCCCCCACTAGAAACTTCTAGAAGGAAGGGGAAGCAGGTTGTCTGCAGTCAGCACTCTCAGAGCCCCTCAGCAGAGGCCCCTGAGTGACCTGGCCTGGTCAGAAAGCCCATCCTGTAGCCAGCAGGAACCCAGGGAGGCTGCAGAGGGCTGTCCACACTGTCCTGAGGCTGTCCTCTCACTGTCCTTACATGCAGTGCTGGGTTGGGTTCTCTTGCTCTGGTGAGCACCTATGACACACAACAGCCCTGTCCCCTGTGTATTGCAGTGACCAAGCAGAGGGACACAGAGATGGGCCAGCAGAGCCTGCTGTTTCAGGTGAGGTGGAGCTAGTCAGGGGTGGAGCAGACACCTGGGTGTGGTGCTGATGTTGCTGTGCACGTCCCACAGATTGACTACCCTGAGATTGCTGAGGGCATCATGCCACGCCACCGCTTCATGTCTGCCTATGAGCAGAGGATTGAGCCCCCAGACCGCCGCTGGCAGTACCTACTCATGGCTGCTGAGCCCTACGAGACCATTGCCTTCAAGGTATGACACCGGGGACAGGAGAGGGGAGCAGCCAGGATTAGATCTGTTTGTCTGTCTGTCCTGGTCTCCACCCTGGGGTACTGCAGCTTTTGCTTTCCTCTCCCAGGTGCCCAGCCGGGAGATCGACAAGGCAGAGGGAAAGTTCTGGACCCACTGGAACCGAGAGACCAAGCAGGTGAGGTTCCGCAGACCTTGCATGGTACTCCTTCTCCCTCTCACCCTCCTCCCCTGCAGTCTCTCACCCTCCTTCCCTACAGTTTTTTCTTCAGTTCCACTTTAAGATGGAGAAGCCTCCTGCCCCACCCAGCCTCCCAGCTGGACCCCCAGGCGTCAAGCGGCCCCCTCCCCCACTCATGAATGGCCTGCCTCCTAGCCCACCACTGCCAGATGCCTTGCCCCCACCTCCTCCTGGTGGCCTGCCTCTGCCCCCTATGCCTCCCACCGGGCCTGCTCCCTCTGGGCCCCCTGGACCTCCCCAGATGCCTCCACCAGCTCCTGGGGTCCATCCCCCAGCCCCAGTAGTCCACCCACCCACATCTGGAGTCCATCCCCCAGCTCCTGGGGTACACCCCCCAGCACCAGTGGTCCACCCACCAACATCTGGGGTCCATCCCCCAGCTCCAGGTGTGCTTCCAGCAGCCCCTGGAGTGCACCCAGCAGCCCCTGGAGTGCACCCGCCAGCTCCAGGTGTGCACCCAGCAGCCCCTGGAGTGCACCCGCCAGCTCCAGGGGTCCACCCGCCAGCTCCAGGAGTCCACCCTCCCCCATCAGCTGGAGTTCATCCTCAGGCTCCAGGAGTACACCCCCCTGCTCCTGCAGTTCACCCTCAGGCCCCTGGGGTACACCCCCCAGCTCCTGGCATCCACCCTCAGGCACCTGGGGTACACCCCCAGCCTCCTCCTGGGGTACACCCTGCTGCGCCTGTAGTCCACCCTCAGCCTCCAGGGGTTCACCCCTCAAATCCTGGGGTGCACCCAGCTCCTATGCCCCCCATGCTAAGGCCCCCACTCCCCTCAGACGGCCCTGGGAACATGCCTCCCCCTCCCCCAGGCAACTGAGTCATGGCCCCAGCATCCCCTGCTACTCGTGTGCAACCTTTTCCTGTGGCCAGTCCTTGGAAAGTTTTCTATTTTGTCCTGTTCTGAGTCCATTAAACAGCCTCCCCCATGTCTCCCTGTCTGCAGTGTGGTTTTTATGGCTTTTTTTTTTTTTTGGTGGAGGGGATGGGCAGGTACTGCATGCCTTCATTGAAGGCATGGTGACCCTGGGTTCTGTGAGCCTCCAGGTGGGCTCACTAGGCAGATGGGAACTACTCAAGGACATCCCTGTTTCTGCAATTGTGGGCCTGTCTCTGAGGACAGAAAACCCTTTGAGAAGGCCACCTCCTGCCTGCTGTCCCCCAAGGTCACTTCCAGAGTTGATAGGGGTGCCCCTCCCAAGCACTCTTGCTCAGCCATACATATAAGCAAGGCCTTCCAGGCTTTGTTGCACCGCCATGCAGGGACGACCCCTCTCTCCACTGGCACTACTGCTGGTGACCATGGGGGCTATGTTACAGGCTGAGACTCTCAAAGAAGAGCTCCAAAGAGCCACCAGCACCAGGGGCCTCATCTTCCTTGAGGATGGGATCTGGCCTCCCAGCAATCCCCCAGAGCCCTTGTGCCTGGTGACACTGAGAGCTGAGGGGAACAGAAGCAGAATCCCGCTAAGGGTAGTAGGGGGCCTGGACAGCTATGAGCATGCCTTCCTGGAGGCTGTACAGGAGTCTCAGTGGAGACCCCAAGACCTGGCCACCTTTGGAGTCTGCAGTCCTGATGCCCAGGCTGCCCTGCCAGTTCTGCAGCACCTTGGGGCCTGGCTGGGGGAGCCTGGGGGGCAGCAGTTGCTGGTCCTGCATCTGACTGAAGGTATGTGATGGGCACTGTTCAGGACCCCTGTGCCTTGGACTTGGTACAACCTGAGGCTCATCCCAAGGACCTAGGGGATGTTGTAGGGAGGTCCCATTGCTTGGCTGTCAATCACAGCCTTGTATACCCATGGATGAGCTGCAGTGGGCAGAGCACAATGCCCCAACTCCTTCCCAGGCAAAGGGTCACCGAGTCCCCTTAAAGCAAGGTCCTCATTTCACAGCTGGGATCAGGGTCCTTCAGGCCTGCATGGCCACAGGAGATCCAGTTAGATTCCAGCTAAGGGACTCTGTAGGACAGGTCTCGAGGGATGAAAGCTAGTGGCTTCAGACTTAGTTGTCAACCGGTATTCGGCCCACAGTGATATGGGAGCCCAGGCTCTTGCTGAAGTTCCAAGAGCCTCCACGTGGGGGAGCCATCCGTTGGGAGCAGGCCCTGCTGGTGCTATACCCGGGACCTGGCCCCCAGGTCACCGTCACAGGGACTGGACTGCAGAGCACACAGGTACATGAGAGTGGCATGGGGCCATCCCGGAACAGCCGTCTGGTTGGGGTGTATAAAGAGCTGCCTAATAGAAGGGTTCCTGAGGTCACAAGTACACAAGGTAGTCTACTCCCAGTATGGGACGGGTGGTGCCTGGTAGCCTGGCCATCCTCCTCAGTCCAGCAGAGTCCCGATGTCTACAGAATCTCTGCCCTACACGGGACACCCGCTATTTGGTGCTGGCTGTGGATTTCCCAGCGGGGGCCTGGAGTGGCCCTGGCCTCGCACTAACCCTTCAGCCGCGCAGAGAAGGTAGGTCCGGGCAGAGGGGAGAGGACGGTGTGAAAAGAGGTTGCCCTTAGTCCTTCCCCTCAGCTAGCCACGTGCCCACCCTCCGCAGGTGCCACCCTGAGCATCGCCCAGCTGCAGGCCTTTCTGTTTGGCTCTGACTCCCGCTGTTTCACACGCATGACCCCTACCCTGCTGTTGCTGCCGCCTACTCAGTCATCAGTGCAGTCAGCGCATGGCCAGCTGGACACCATGCCCTTCCCGCCGCCCAGGTGTGTGCAGGGCAGGGCTGGAGTGGGAACTGGGAAGATGTGGGGAGGAGGAAATGCGCCCACCACAGCCTCTTGTGCTCAAGGTTGGCCCTTTATTCCAGGCTGCCCCTGGAGCCGGAGGATCTGCCACACAGCGCCGACCCCTTCCTAGAGACTCTCACCCGCTTGGTGCGTGCCTTGCGGGGACCCCTGACCGGAGCCTCTCACACGCGTCTGTCCCTGGACCCTGGGGCACTGGCCAGCTTCCCACAGGGCCTGGTCAACCTGTCAGACCCCGCGGCGCTGGAAAGCCTGCTCGATGGGGAGGAACCCCTGCTACTGTTGCTGTCTCCCACTGCAGCCACCATGGGGGACCCCACACCGCTGCAGGGCCCCGCCTCTGCTCCCTGGGCAGCCGGCCTGGCACGCAGAGTGGCCGTGGAGCTGCAGGCGGCGGCCTCAGAGTTGCGTGGCCTTCCTGGTCTGCCACCCACTGCGCCCCCTCTGCTGTCGCGCCTGCTGTCGCTGTGCCCCAATGACTCCAATAGCCCCGGGGACCCGCTGCGCGCGCTGCTGCTACTGAAGGCACTGCAGGGCCTGCGTGCTGAGTGGCGTGGGAGGGAAGGGCGCGGGAGGGCGGGGCGCAGTGTGGAGACAGCCGCAGAAGGGCCTTGCGGGCTGCGCGAGCTGAGCGTAGACCTGCGGGCAGAGCGCTCAGTGCTCATTCCTGAGACCTACCAGGCCAACAACTGCCAAGGTGCCTGCACGTGGCCACAGTCCGACCGCAACCCGCACTACGGGAACCACGTGGTGCTCCTGCTGAAGATGCAGGCTCGCGGGGCTACCCTGGGGCGCCTACCCTGTTGCGTTCCCACTGCCTACGCGGGCAAGCTGCTCATTAGCTTGTCAGAGGAACGCATCAGCGCGCACCATGTGCCTAACATGGTGGCCACCGAGTGCGGCTGCCGGTGATGCCTGCTTTGTCTCCAGTCAGTACACCAATAAAGATCAGCAAACACTCAGCTGGGGTGTCTGTGGGTGGAGGGACCTTCTGTCACCTCCCTTCTCAAGTGAAAGATCTGCACACACGTACACACACCACCCACGCCACCCAGTCTGTGAGGATGCGCTCCATCCCCATCACTTTTTAAAGACAGGGTTTCTCTATGTAGTACAGGCCATCCATGAACTTACTATGCAGACCAGGCTGGCCTCGAACTCACAGAGAGCCGACCACCTCTCCCTTCCCGGTGCTGGCGTTAAACTCCCAGACCATGTCACTTTTTAAATTAGTTGAGGCAAGAGAATTGCTTTGAGTCATCCTGAACTACAGAATAAAACCCTGTTTCAAAGTCCAAGAAAGGGGAGCGAGACAAACAGCTCAGCTGTAAAGGGCGCTTGCACATCCCAACCCCCCCCACACACACACACAGGCTCAAACCTGAAAAAGAACATGCCAAACGTGGCGGCACAGGTGTCTCTGGAGGTGGAGACAGGAGGGTCAGAACTTCAAGCCGGGCTGCACGGCTTATGCAGTCGTCACACAGCACGCTGATGAAGGTCAGGATGATGAAGGGGAGTGTGTCCCAGAATAAAGGCTCAGCGGCAAGCACCTTTACTCACTTCACCATCTCTTCGACCCTTGGGGTCCAGGCACAAAAGAGCAGAAAACGTGGCTGTCGCAGCACGAGCTTTATTTACTGGTGCTGCAGGGAGAAGGGACAGGGGGTTCACCAAGGAGGACAGGGGCAGGATCAATCGCGCCCCTTTCCCCCACGGGGCTTCTGTCTGGGTCGGTCGTCACGGTCATGGCGTCGCCGGGGAGTCCAGGCCTGCTGCTTCTCATGCTCGAGTTCCCTGGAGGACCGCGTCCACGGCCGATGGCCTCCTTCGCGCGCCTCCCAGCGCTTGGACAGAGATTGGCGGGGCTCCCTGGTGACCCATGGCCTCTCCTCCTTCCTGGGCTTCTCCCTCCTCAGCTTCTCCTTCTTCAGCTTCTCTCCTTTCTTTGACTTCTTCCTTGGCCTCTCCTGGGAGCCTCGGCCACCAAGGGGTGCGCACTCCTCCCCAGAGGCCTTTGGGGTGGACCCCTCAGGCTCATCCTGGGCTTCTGCTTCTGTAGCCTCAGGCTTGTCCTGCTTCTGTACCTGGGGCCCTGGTGATCCAGGTGTGGGCTCAGGAGGCCCGGATGGGGGCACCAAGAGCGGGGGCTTAGGCTGCAGAAAGACAATGTGGGGTCTTAGGGTCTGCGCTCATCTCCCCACAGGCCCGGCCTCCTTTCCCCTGGGAAGCAGCCCCATCAGGTGAAGGCCGAGGAAGAAAGGCTTACCGCAGGAGCCTCAGGTTTCTTGGGTGGAGGACTGGGCGGGACCCACTGCTGAGGGACTTCCACAGCCACCTCCCCAGCCACTGCCTCTGAAAGTCAGTCGGTCTAGGTTGGAGGACAGAGCACATCCTCCTCATCCTCCCAATCAGCCCCAGAACAACCCACTTCAGCCATCTACCACACGCTCCTGCCGCTGGGATACCCACTCCTCCTAGAGACCCCCACTCTTTTCTCTCTTCTCTCTCCTCTCCGCTCTCTCTCCTCTCCTCTCTTTCCTCTCTCTCTCTCCCCGTCCTCTTCTCTCCTCTCTCTCTCTCTTCTCTCTTCTCCTCCTCTCCCCTCCCCTCCTCTCTCCCTTTCTCTGCATGGGGGTGTCTAGACCTGGAGTGGACTATGTAGGTCCCTTCCCTACTGAAGGAGTGGGAACCAGGTTCAGTCTCATATGCCCATCATCTTGGCTGGAGGATGCTGAGACAGGAGGATTGCCGTGAGACTCAGGCTAATCGGTGTTATAAAGTGAGCCCTTGATTCAAAACAAACAAAAAAGCCTGGGTTCAAGGTATACTCCTGCCATTCTAGCTCTTGGGAGTTCAAAGCAGGGGGATCAGAGCCCAGCCTGGGCTATACAGAAAGCTTGAGGCAAGCCTGGACTATATGAAACTTTGTCTCAAAAAAAAAAAAAAAAAAGTCGGGGTATGGTGACTCACACCTTTAATTCCAGCACATGGGAGGGAGGCAGAGACAGGCGAATTTCTCTGAGTCTACAGAGGCCAGCCAGGGATACACATTGAGACTCTGGCTCAAAATGAATGAATGAATGAATGCCAGTTGAGCCCAGAGCACCCCTGCCACAGGCCCAAGTCCCTCCTCTGCAAAGCTCACCTTGACACAGCTGGACAGCCGAGCCCAGCAGTGCCACCAGTGAGGCCAGCACCAGGCACTTGTTGAGCGTCAGGTCTCCCCAAGGCAGGTCGTCCCTGGGCGGTGGCGGTGGCGGCGGTGGCTTCAGGGGAGGCGCAGCCTGCGACTTTCTGCGTGCTGGAACGTTCCGGGGACCTGCGGAGACAAGCCTTTGGTCGCCTGTGGCTCCTGCTCCGCCCCAGGGTGCACCTAGTTCCTCGCAGGTCCATCCCTGCCCGCTTGCCCTCCCCAGCAAACCCACTTGTCCCAGCTTTAGGCATCCCTTTGCTGGTTCCCAGACCCTCCTGGGCCACGAGCTCTTTCTCCGCCGTGCTAGCAGTCACTGGGTCCTGGAGGACCTGTAGGGCGTCAGAGACATGCGGGATATCAGTCCAGATTTTCCGGGGAGGGGCTGTGGAACACCATCTCCCCACAAGCGGGTTGTAGTGACTTATTCTGTAATCTCAACACCCAGGAGGTCGAGACATAAGGAGGGCCTGCAGTTGGATGCCGACTTGGGCTGCATAGTAAGATTGTCTAAAACTCAAAAGAAGGGCCTAGTCGAGCAGCTCAGTGGGTGATGGTCCTGCCTCCAAACCTGACAGCCTGCGTTTGATCCAGGGACCCCCTAGTAAAGGAGAAAACAGATTCAAGGAAGATGGCCTCGGATCCCTTGCTGTGCATGTTCACATACACATATAAATAATTATATATATGTATATGTGTATGCATATATAGACATGAAGATAAGTACAGATATATACATGTGTATATATACAAATATAGAAAACACATACGCATGTATATAAATATATATACATATATATACATTAGAAGTTGGAGAGATGGCTCAGTGGTTACAGCACAGGCAGCTCTCACAGAGGACCCACATGGCAGCTCACAACCATCTGTAACTCCAGTTCCAGGGGATCCAATGCTCCCTTCTGGTTTCTGAGGGCATCAGATACCCATGTACGCAGGCAAAACACAGAAAAAATAAAAATTAAATACAAATAAACACCCATAAACATAAAACAAAAATGAAGGGGAAAATTTTTTTTTTTTTGGTTTTTCGAGACAGGGTTTCTCTGCAGCTTTGGAATCAGTCCTGGAACTAGCTCTTGTAGACCAAGCTGGTCTCGAACTCACAGAGATCTGCCTGCCTCTGCCTCCCAAGTGCTGGGATTAAAGGCATGGGCCACCACCACCCGGATGTTTTTGTTTTTGAGTCAGGGTTTCTCTGTGTAGCCCTGCAGTCCTGGAACTCACTTTGTAGACCAGGCTGATCTCAATCTCACAGAGATCCACCTGCCTCTGCTTCTGGAGTGCTGGGATTAAAGGCGTGCGCCACCACTGCACAACTGGAAAAAAATTTTTCTAAAGGAAGCTGGGGTTGTAGCTCCTCCAGCACTATACACACCAGGTCTGACAGCACTCGCCTGTCACCCCAGCACTTGGAAAGAGGGGTGTGAGGCTCAGAGTTCAGGGTCATTCCTGAGATTTGAGTTTGAAGACAGCCTGGGCTACATGAGACCCTAACTCAAAAATAAAAAGAAAGAAGGAAGGAAGGCGGGAGGGAGGGAGGGAGGGAGGGAGGAAAAAGAGAGGTTGGGGAAGAATGGGAGACAATCATTCCTTTAGCAGCCTGTCCCTAGATCCCAGGGCCAGCTACTCACAGGTGTCCAGCGACTAGAGTCAGCCAGCCTGGATGCCCCTGTTGTTGAAACAGATGAAGAATCAAAACAGTAGGGTATTTACCACCCCTGACCAACTCAATTCCATCCTCCACCCCCATACTGCCAGGAAATTTGCAGCTTCCTATGCAAATGACAAGGGACATGGGGCTCAGAGACATCTGAGCATGCAGCAACATCTCCTAGTAGCTTCCAACCCAAATCCGTGGAACCAACCCCTAAAGCCCTAAAGCCGCTTGCCTCAGCCCAGTCTAGGAGATTAAGTGTTGGTCTCCAAAGCTGAGCCATCAGGCTCTCACACCAATCGCGATACCTTGTGCCTTGCCGTCTGGCCATCGGCCTGAGCTTGGCTCCTCCAGTAACGAGAAGTCATCGCTGGGGAGGCAGCTACCCAGGCCCCCATCCAGATCCTCCAAGCCTCTGGCTGTCATGAAGGCTGCAGGATGGGCAGGGAGTCAGGACATGGTCTTACCTAATCTTTGCCTTCACTGCAGAAATTCATGCTCCTTTCATTTTGTTTTTTCAAGCTGTGTAGCCCCAGATGTCCTGGAACTCGCTCTGTAGACCAGGCTGACCTCAAACTCACAGAGATCTGTCTGCTTCTGCCTCCAGAGTGCTGGGATTAAAGGAGTGCACCTCATGCTGGGCAGAAATTCATACTCTTGCATGACTTCAGCATTTCCTTGGGACCCCTTCCCCATAGCCCAACCATGGGAAGATCCCCAGAGTCCATCAGTACAGCAAGAAACAAAACCAAGGCCCCGAGAGGCCCAGTGCTCACCCAAGACTACACAGGAATGAACCCAAGGCCCATGCTGGAACCCTGCTCTGCAGAGCCAGCTCAAATTCTCTGAGACCATAGACTATTTTTATCGGGTGTCTCACGCCAGCAGGAGAGGTCAGTCTGGCAGCCCAACCCCTCCCCAGACTTTTGCTCCCAGTCTACCAGAGTAGGCATCCTAATGCTGAGCCCCCTACCTGACCCAGGATTCAGGGGACTGAAGCCTCAACAGCCCGCCCAGTCTAGCCCTCAGTGTGACAGTGGAGGGGCAGACAGGGTCCTGAGGATTTTCCAATCACAGCACCAGCCTTCTTGCCCCTGTTTTTATAGGGCACACAGAGAAACTGGACCAGGGGCTCTGCTGAGCTGGATGCCAGACAAAGGTTTAGTTTATGGGGAGGAGGGGAGCAATCCATGGCCAGAGGCTGTTCACTGTATCTCCATGCCCCGACAGAAATACTTTAAAAACAGGGAGAAGATGGCTCAACAGGTATGAGGCCAAACCTGATGATCTGAATTCAATACTCCAACCACCTCCCTTTGTGGGGGGCGTGGTTTCGAGAAAGGGTTTCCCTGTGTGGCACTGGCTGTCCTGGAACTCACTCTGTAGACCTGGCTGGACTCGAACTCACAGAGATCCGTCTGCCTCTACCTCCCATAAAGGCTAGCTGCGGCCGCTCGGTTCAGTCTCCACAACCCTCAGCCGGAAGGAAAGGCTGGAGTCCTCAGGTTGTCTTCTGATAACCACGCCTGCCCCTCAGTACATACCTTCACTTGTCCACTTACAAAAACTAAAAATTTTAAAATACCATTTAAAAATGAAATAAAAGTAAAATCATAGAAGTTTCCCCTCTTGGGGGAGGGGACCAAAACACAGGTGAGGCAGGGAATTTGGCCCCTCCCTGTATGGGGGGTTAGTCATCAGAATAGGGACCCTAATGGACCTCAGGGATCCCTTGCCAAGCTCTAGGAACCACAATTCCATCCAGGTTTCCCCACAGCCCCTCTTACCCTACAGTCTCCGAGCTGGGCCTGACAAACAAGATAGGACACAGACCGGTGGTCTGTGATGGACAGCAACAGATGGCCAGAGACAGCTGCTGGGGACCAATTGGAGAGAGCCAGTGAGCAAGGAGGAGGGCTTTTCACGGGGTCACTGGGAGGGTGGCCGCCACCCCAGCGCTGGTCTAGAGCAGAGAGCTGCCTGAGTGGCAAGCCACCCACAGCCGCCTCCAGCAATGAACCAGAGGACCTGTTTGCTGCTCTAGTGTCAGAGGTCGCAGCCCAGTGGCCGCATCTGACTTCTGCAACATCTTCTATGAGGTTTCTGACCGGTGGCCGGCTAACCCTTACCCTGAGCTCTAGGCTGACTCAACTATTTTCCAGTGGCTCCCGGTTTCTTTTTAGACTGTTCAATTTAATTAATTTATTTTTGTGGTAATGAGGATTGAATTCAGGACCTCAGTCCCTAACTGGGAAACTCTGGGCAGCCCACGCCCCAGCCCCTGACTGAGGATTCTAGGCGGAGCTCCACCCTGACCACGCCCCCGCACCTCACTGGGGATTCTAGGTAAATATTGTGGGCACAGTGACACAAAAATGTCATCACTAATACAGCAGGGAATGAGGGACTGGCGTCAGGGCTAGACTTCCTAAGCTGAAATAATCTTTTTTGTTTTGTTTTGTTTTTTGTTTTTCGAGACAGGGTTTCTTTGTGGCTTTGGAGCCTGCACTGGAACTAGCTCTTGTAGACCAGGCTGGTCTCGAACTCACAGAGATCCGCCTGCCTCTGCCTCCCGAGTGCTGGGATTAAAGGCCTGCGCCACCACCGCCTGGCAGCTGAAATAATCTTACAGTGACTGGTAAACAGGCTTCTGTGAGGAATCCTGATTAATTCTGGGACAACCCCATCCAGAGCCTCAGTTTCTTTCTGTGCAAAGTGAGATTTCTTCCTCGGTGGTGCTGAGATAGAAATGGAATCACTTCCTTAGGGACTGATTTCCTCCAGCGGAAATAGTGCCACTTGCTGGGAAACGTGCATTTCTGCATCACAATGCCTCACAGAGCTGAGGATCAGATTGGTGACACATTTCATCTGTGACTTTATTATCTGCCTATCTAGTCACTTAGTCAATCAACAAACACAGCGCAGTGCACCCCAGCAATATGGAAATTATTGTTACTGTTATCAATATTGTAGTTGTTACCTTTTTTACATTTATTTATTTTGTGTAAGCTTGTGTGTATAGGCAGGCACCCACACTACAGAGCTTGTGTGGAGGACAGAGGGTAGCTCTCAGGGTCTGTTCCCTGGTTCTAGCCTCCCACCATGTGGACTCAGGTCAGCAGGTTTCACTGGGTATAGATGCCTGCCAACGACAAACTTGATGACAGGTGCAGTCTGTAACCCTGAATGACCTGGAGCCAGGCTGACTTTGAACTTGCCACTTTTGCCTCTCAGGTTGCATTGCCGCCAGCTTTTGTCTTGAGACAGGGTGTAAAGTGAAAGGCTGGGAAAAGATCCCACTTCTGTGCTGGGCCCTTTGGGACCTTGAACTACACCCCAGCCCCCAGGACAAGCTGAAGGCCATAAGACCTCTCTTTAGGGGAAGTATTAGCTAACAGAGAAACATAAAGTTGCTGGCTGCAGCCTATTCCCCCACCCTACTTGCCCTGTCAGCTGGGTGATATCAGCTGGGCAATATTTCAAGCAGCCCCTGCGGTTAGCACAGGGTCAGCAGATGTCTGGAGGACATAACCAGGGGGACTGTTGCTATCCCCCTCAGATACTAATAGCATATCAGTAACTAACAGCTGAGCTTTACCTCACCTTTAGCCAATTGTGATATAGAAGAAGTAATTTTGTATTTTGAGACTGTAATCTTGTGACTGCTTTGTGGTTTTTGTCTTTTTTAAAATATTTATTTATTATGTGTACAGTATTCTTTCTGCATGTATGCCTGCAGACCAGAAGAGGGCACCAGACCTCATTACAGATGGTTGTGAGCCACCATGTGGTTGCTGGGAATTGAACTCAGGACCTTTGGAAGAGCAGGCAATGCTCTTAACCTCTGAGCCATCTCTCCAGCCCCTGGTTTTT
>JAQHUG010000433.1:1340856-1371713 GCA_028555095.1 Dicrostonyx torquatus | reverse complement strand
GAAATCTTAGTGAGTTCAAGGCCAGGCCGACCTAAATAGTAAATTCCAGGAGACCAGGGGCACACACACACCCCAAAAAACTGACAGGTTTTCACCATAAAAAAATTAAATGTTTGAGGAGATAGGTATATTTAACCTGACTTAAATTATGCAATGTATACTTACATTGAATATAACACCGTACTGTATTAAGAATACAGTTTTTACATTTTATGCATCAGTTAAGAGTATTTGCAAGAAGAAATAGGGGCAGGGAGAGAACCAAGCTGGTAAAGCCCTACCTTACAAACATAAAGACCTGAGTTTTAGCCCCAGAACCTGTGTGGGAAAGGCTGAGAAATGTGGCACAATATTGTAATCCACACTGGAAAGGCAGAAACAAATGCATCCCTGGAACATGCTGGCCAGTCAGTCATGCCTACATGGTGAGTTCTGGGGCAGTGAGAGACTCTGTCTCAGGATAGGAGGAGCCAGGGCAACACCTAAGCAACAACACAAATGTTGTTCCCTGGCTTCCACATACATGTAGTCATACATACATGTGTATGCATACTCACATGTGCATGTGCTCCTGCACAAGCACAAACATTATCACACACATATACACACAAACAGTATGATGTTTTAAGCCATTATCTGGAAAAACTATCATGTGAAATTATGTCTCACTGAAAGCTCAGAAAGTTAAAAATGTGTGTGTGTTGTATATATATGTATGCTTGGTATGTCTGGTACACAAACAAGAATGTGCACATGCTGTCAGAGACCAGAGTAGGATGTCAAGTGGCTTGTCTATCAGGCTCCACCTTAGTGCCTTGAGACAGGGCCTGACTCAGTAGAAGTTCACTGCTTCTGCTAGACTGGCTGGTCAGGAAGCTGCCATAATCTGTCTGTCTGCACCTCCACTCCAAACTAGGGTTATAGACTTGCACAACCATGCTTCCTACTGGAGTTCAGGAGATATGAAACCTTCTGGACTCCACAGGCACTTTACACACATGGTGCACAGACACGCAGGCAGGCAAAACATCCATGCACATAAAATAATAAAACAAAATAATCTAACTTCCAGTTTTCTGTGCTGAAGGTCTGTAAGTCTCCTCTCAGAGCTCACTACTTTGGGCTGGGGATGGCTCAGTGAGTAAAGTGGTTGCCTTGTGTGCTTGCTTTTTTTTTTTTTTTTTTGCCATAATAAACCCTCTGACCAAAAGCAACTGGTAAGGAAAGGATTCATTTAGTCCATCATCAAGAGAAACTAAGGCAGGAACTCAAAGCAAGAGCTTGAGGCAGAAACCATGAAGAAATTCTGCCTACTGGCTGACTCTCAGATTTCTTATTTGTATAAACCAGGCCTACCTGCCTAGGGATTGAACTGCCCACAGAGTGCTTTCCCTTGCTGCCAATCAACCAGCAATCTATAAGAACCAAGATCAGTCATCACACCTTCCAAGCACCAAGATTTCAGTTACACAATGCTAGTGTTAGTTTGAATAAGAATGGTTGAATGCTTAGTCATCAGGGAGTGACACTATTTGAAAGGATGAAAACAATCAGGTGTGGCCTTATTGGAGAAAGTGGGCTTTGAGGTTTCAAAAGGCCTATTCCAGGCCAAGCCTCTTGTTCTGCACATTGATCATGACATAGCTCACAGCTACTGCTCCGGGAGCCTGCCTGAATGTTGTCGCAACTCCTGCAATGATGATGATGATGACTAAATCTCTGAAACTATAGACAAGCTCCCAATTAAATGCTTTCTTTCATAAGAGCTGCCTTGGTCATGGTGTCTCTTTACAACAATAGAACAGTGACTAAGACAGAAATTGGTGCCAGGGACTGGGGTATTGCTATGATAGACTTGACCAAGGTGTCTGTGGGAAGAATATGGAAGATCTGGGGATTCTGGACTAGAAAAATTAATTAGGTGGAGCTTAATGCTTTATCCCAGTGGGAGCATGGAAGACAGTGCTCAAGGTGATTTGAATTGTGAAAGCCCAGCTCAAAAAAAGTTTCAGAGGTTAAGAGGCTTAGAGACCATTCTTGTGAAGTTTTGGCAAAGAATAAGGCTTCTTTTTGCCCTTGTCCTAAAAATCTATCTGAAGCTAAACTGAAGAGTTTTGAATTAATGGCCCTGGCAGAAGAGATTTCAAGACAGTCTGCACTGCTTTTCCAAGATGTGTGTGTGGTTACTAACAACCAGTCTTAAACAGATCTATAATGAAAAGGAGCAAGCTGAGCAAGGAAAAAATACAAAATATAGTTTTGAGGAGTTAAGGAACACCAGGAAATGTCGTGTTGGAGACTAATCCAGTGCTCAAAGAGATAAAAAGTTTAAAGAAAAGCCTGCTGATAAATGGAATAAGGGAGTGGTGACCTCACGGCAAGACTCCACCAACCTAAGCTTCCAACTTGTGAAAAGGAATTAAAGGGAATCTTAAGCAGTAAAGAAACCATGAAAAACAGAAAGCTAACAAGTCGTAACTGAAGAAGACAGCCAAGTTCCAGGCCCAGCAAAAAACAGAAATTGGCAGCTTCAGCCACTTGGTTCTGGCTTTAGAGTCAAGAAAGAATACAAGAAATGGGTTGTGGAATCTCCCTCTACAGCTAAGGAAAGCTGCTGAAGCCAGGTGTGTGTCGGGGTATCCCTTCATGGAGGCTCAGAGAGGCCACTTCATGAAGCTGTAAAGGTGAAACCTGGATTGTGTTGGAGACTCCAAGATGTTGGAGATGCCAGTCATGACATACCTGCCAAGGGAAGCTTCAAATTAGAAATGGAACCAACCCAAGAGAGAAATGTTGCAGTAAACAAAGCAGAAAGAGGCTGGAGATCTGAAGAGCACTTTGACCTAAGACATGGAGATGCAGAGTTCAAAGTTTGCCCAGCTGGTTTTTGGTCTTGTTTTGACCCAGTATTTCCTCACTATCCTCCCTTTCTTCCTTTTTTGAAATGGTAATGTATATCCTGTTCCATTGTATATTAAAAGTATGTGATATGCCTTTTGATTTTAACTTTACAGGGGATTACAGCTAAGAGACTGCTATGAGTCTCAGAAGAGACTTTTGACTTTCAGGGAGTCTTGAGACGGAGAAAGACTATGGGGACCTTTGAAGTTGTCCTAAATGCATTTTGCATTATAGTATGGCTATTATCAACAGTTAGCCCCCTTTAAATGTTTAAGCCCAAAAACCAACATTAAAAAAAATTCATCCATGGTGGCATGTACTTACAACCCCAGCACTAGAGAGGCAGAAATAGGCAGATCACTGGAGTTCATTGGCTGGTCAGCTATGAAAAATCCTGTCTCAAAAATAATGGTGCACAGCACTTGAGAGACAATATCTGAAGCTGTCCTCTGCACATATGCTTGCACTTGCACACATGAGCACTAACACACGTGTGTATCTGCATACATGAACACACACACACAAAGAGAACTCACAATTTCCCAAGTTTTCACTTAATAAATTTCAAAGCCACAACTCCACCCAGACCAACCTGGATACCACATGAAAAACAGTCTCAGATAATTTATTCCAAATTTTAATATAAACGAGTAATTAGCCTGTATTGTACATGCAGAACAATTTCAGTCCCTCCCCTCCCGTCACAAAGAAGGCATATTCTGTACATGATACTACTTGGCTCTTGTAAGAAAACATCACTGTTTTTGGGTGGGTTTTGAGTTTCTGAGTTTTCTACAGCACTGTGGCACATTTGTTCCTACCCTGATGATATGTGGGGTGTAGCTACCCAGGCACATAAAGGGGAAAGGAGCAGAAACTTTGATACAAAGGATAAGGACCAAACAAGCCATTCCTGGACATGTGCATGGACACACACACACACACACACACACACACACTTTAGGGTCCTTCCTTCTCAAATGATAACAAGGGTCCCAAGTTCATGATCTAGTTTTTAACAAGTTTTTGTTTTGTTTTGCTTTTTTTGCTGGCTCACATATAGATAAAAAATTGACCAGACACTGATTCTGGACCTTGATTGGCATCAAGTAAGCGCAAATACTCACTGATCTCTATTTCTTGAGGACCACCTGAGGATAAATATGCCTTCAGTCATGGCCTCTTAAAAGTTTAAACAGCAAGGGATAATCATTTACTCCTATTTCACAACCTCATCTGTGTAAATTCTTATTCTAAGGAACATTCTGAAAAGATTTCTAAAATGGCTCTACCCCATGTGTGTCATTTATACAAAATCAGCATTTTTATTTTCCATGTTCAAAAAAGCATAATTTTTGAAGATTGTATGTTGTCACAAATTCACCAGCCAGTCTCCAGAACACACCCACCTATCAGGAACTAGAAAAACCTTTGGTAGAATGACAGCCAATCATTTACCAAGATTGCCAGTATGAACTAGACTTGCCCAGTGATACTGCTCATTGGCCAGTGTTATGGTGGGCTTCAAATAAATTTATAGTCCTTAACCGCATAATTAATCACTATCTGTCCTGGTAAGATAATAAGAGCGACCTGTGCTTATACTAGTGACATCACTCCCAACAGCCACAGAAATAGACATGCAGCTCTTCCTGCCCATCTCCACATTCTCCCAACCTAACTGCAGAAAGCCAACAGTGCTCTTCCCTTCCAGTTAGCTTCAAATGACAGGAAGCGTCTAGAAGGGCTCCAAGAACATGAACATTTACTGGTGTGTGCTTGGTATCAGTGACCCAGACAGAAAACATGTCTGCTATTATCCTGGAAGAAATGACTGTGTGGCTTTCACCATGATCATAAAAAGACTTTTAAAATGATGAGACATCTTCCAAAACACACAGCGAAATATCAACGTAACCTGGTTTTGTTTCTTTTGTTCCCCTCTTACCCATCACTACAAACTCTCAGGACAGCGATGATTTTCTAGGTCCCAAGGTTCTTTTCTTACAAAGCTAACATCTTCTGAAGCCAAAATGAGTCTCATGACCCAACAGCTACTTATTCCCTCCCCAGCAGCATTAGATATCAAAATGGAATTAGTGAAGTCCTTTATGATAGGGTCATCCCAAGTTGGTACACCTCTCCAGAGAAGATAGAGAAGAGTGAACTTTTAAGGGCTGTGCCCTAAGATGAAATAAGAGGTATGAAGGCTGAAAGCAGGGGCCATGCTGGCCCTGCCTTGACTTCCAGACTTCTCAAAAACTGCACAAGGCCAAACAGTGTCAGCTTGAGGTCAACCAAATCCCAGCAGAGGGTTCCTGTTTTATTGCCCAAAATATGTTCAAGAAACTGATGGGTTTGGATTAGGATTTCCTCCAAATGCCCTCATACTGGCCGGTTGTATAGGAGGTGCCCACAGACACCCAAAGTTTCACAGGTCCGAAAAGGGCTGAGAAATGAACTCAAAGTGCCTTTGCATTCATGTCTGGGGGATTTCGTGCAACAGCTGTTGGTGCTAGTGCATCACCTCTCCCCAAAAGACCTTAACGTGAGGACCTCACAGAGAGGCTAAATCAAGATGGTCTGAAGCACAGCTTGTGTGTGAGGAGTGCGTGTGTATCAACAAAAAAGCTGTATAAGGTTACACTCAAAAGAATATCAGCGAAGAGAAGAATCCGGGTTCACAGGAAGGCTCTAACTTCATTCCAACTCCTTCCCTCAACGTTCTTCCTAGTCTCTGGCATTCAGAAATCAGCTGGTACACAGCTCCCCAACTCAGAGCACAATCCAGCCAGAATTCCAAAGCCTCGACGCCTGTGACTGAACCTCATCCTAACAAGACACTGAGGTAGACTGTGCTGAGAGAAATAAAAACATGACCCACACTCACCTGTTTTTATTTTTTCCTTGATAAAAAAATTTACATGCACACCATTTTTTTTACAAAAGTGATTTTCAAGAGTGATTTTATATATTAAAATAAATACTTTCCCCAGTAATATAAGAAAACCTTTTGAATTAGAAAAATGTGGAAATTCCTGCTAGTGTAGCATATGACCACTACAAATTTACTGTGAAAAGGAAAAAGAAACAACAAATATCAGACCTACATGTCTTCCATTGATGCACAGACCCTCTAGTTACAAAGTGATTTGGGTGAAAATAACTATGACTTTTTCTTCTTGTACCAACCATTGAGTTCCCTGGTAACATTTTTACAACTGTCACTTTTCTAATATAAATTTGACAGCAACTGGCAATCAGAATCTGTGTCTACTTGTGTTCTCAACCAAGAATTAAGAGGGTTTTGGGGTGGACACTGTGTCTTTATCTCACATCTCCTAGAGGAGAAGAAAGGTATCAGATATTTGTGGACAAACACAGGCAGGGAAGAATGTGTGGGAGGATTCTGAGCCCCGATCCATGAGTTCACCATGGCTATTTGTATCTTTTATTTGAGCAGCTGTAGTTTTATGCAAAGAGAGGAAGCTGTGGGTTCACATCCTTTCTGGAGTTCTTGGTGGTGGGAAGGAAGTCTCTGATGTCTTCTCCTCCAGACTGTAGTCTCTAGGGACTGAAACATTAGCACCTGAGAAAGAGACTCAGGCACCACAGTAGCCCGAGCTGAGGTCCCTGGGCACCAAGAGCAGCTGTGGGAGTTTAGTGTGGAGAACAGCCGATGTCCCCCTGGGGGAGGAGACCAACAGCTATCCCAAGGGGGTACCTCCTTATATATTGCTTAGTGTTCTTAAAGTCCTCTGTGCCGTTGGTCTTTGGGATGAGTTTGCTGTGTTTATACAATGACTGAGCAACAAGTAGGCCTTGAAGAGGTGAGGTACACAAGCAGAGAAAAACCCAAAGATGAACACAGGTGTTCTGGAAGGCCAGCCCAGCTCCAGGACCACCAGTGTATGCAAGTAAGAAACATCCTGTCCTCCTTGCTAGCAGAACCAGTCAAAAATCCAGTTTCCCATATACTCCACAAGGCCTCACAGTGTCCTAAAGGGCTAGCAGCTAATGTGGTATAATTCCCCGAAAAACATGTGCTTCAAAGACCAAACACAAGAGGCCATTCCCTCCTGTCTCCCCACACAGGCAGGTGTGCCCACTACTTCCTCTGTCACCAAAGAAATAATAACTTATTAGGCTCATGCCAGAGATTCCTTAAGCATTAAATATGTTACAAATATATTCTCAAAATTATCATCTGACTTCTACTTCTGTCTTGTGTGTATGTGTGTGTGTGTCCTTTGCTTTGTTTGGTCTTCCAAACACCCTTGATGAATCCAGACCCAATGGTCCTCCCTCAGTTTTTGGAAAACATTGCAAAAGGGAGGGAAAGAAGACACCTGAGCAAGACTTCTGAAATGACCGAGAAGCATCTCTAGATGGCACAGACACTGAGTTCCTAAGAAGGAAGGACAAGGTGAGGTCACCCACTCCAAGCGGCAGGAGCTTCATGAGCCAACGAATTCCCCAAGCATCAGTCCAGATAATGTTTTACACACACACAATCCCCACCCCACCCTGTGATCTCTAGCCTGGACACGACACACACACAAACACACACAGGTGTGCACAGGAGCACACACTGAGGACTACACACCCTTTCCCAAAATAAAATATGAAAGCAGCAGCTATTGGTCAATTTGAGGAACTGATTTTGTGAGTGAAAAAAAAAAAAAACTAAAATAAAGCCCCTCTCTCAGATTAATAAAACCTTCTCAAAGCCCAACCCTGCAAAGCATGTAATTCTAGAACCGGGTGCTGTGGGTTGGGTTTTTGTTTTTTTCTGTCTCTCTTTAGCTTTCTTACTTGTGTTCCATAAATAAATTCTGTCTTTGACAACTAACTGTAACTCAGACACTAGCAAGAAAAGAGAAATGCCTGTAAAAACAGGCGCATTCTTTCAATCTATGACGAAAACAATAGCAACAACAAAACCCTGGTTTGAAACCATGGATGGGAGGGGGCGTGTCCATGGAAAGCCCAACCCCTCTAGGTTCACAGTTAGCCCTCCACTGGCTTGCAGGGTTGGCAATCACACGTATGTATTTTTAGGTCAAAAGACAAACAGAAACGTGTAAGAACTATCTCTGAGCTCAGTTTCACATCTGGGTAGAGTCCTGATAATCCTGAGTTTCCTGGAGGCGGTCAAACTAGAGAAAAGTTTTTAAAAAGAAACAGTCCTTCCCCAGCAGGCACTGTTAGGAAGGGTTTGACCTGGGCAGGGTGAGCACACGCCCATTCTTCTTGCCCCCGTTCATGTGGGTGTATGGGATGTGTTCGTCATAGGTCCGTTTGATGCTCAGAGTGGACCCTCCCTCCCGGCCCCCAGCCTCTTCCCTGTGACAGTGAGAGGACCGATCCAAGGGGACATTCTCCATGTCCTCGAACTCCAGCTCCAGCTCCTCACTCTCGGGAGCCTTGTTCTCTTCGCTGTAGAAGAAGGAAACCTCTGGAAAGCTGGGGTGGAGGTCATCCTTCAGCAGGTTGACAATTTCCAGGAAGGTTGGCCTCATCTTGGGGTTGAACTGCCAGCACATGCGCATCAGGTCAGTGCTGCAGAACAAGAACCAGAGTGGATGAGCCTCAATATGCAGCCAAGCCAAGCAGCTTCCTCCTACTCCGCCCCACTATAGACCACATCCAAGTAGTAGACTTCTTGCCTTGACTGTGGCTGCACATATGACAGTCATGGCTGGACTGGCAATTCTAGCGGGACTGGAAGACGGCTTTGAAAAGCAAGCCAGCAAGACTTGGTAGTGCAGGCCTGTCATCTCAGCTACTCAGGAGGCTAGGGTAGGAAGACTATAAATTCAAGGCCTGCCATGTTAGAGTGACTTTCAGACCAGCCTGGGCAACTTAGTGAGACCAGTGCCTCTAAATTAAAAGGACAAAGAGGGACAGTGCTCAGTGGAGGAAGAGGGGGGGCAGTGGAAAAGGAAAAGAGAATGGGAAATGGAAAGGAAAGAAAAAGATTGGGAAAGGAAGGAATGGGAAGGGAAGAGGAAAGTGGTGGGAGAGGGGAGGAGAAAATAACATAGTGGAGCCAAGAAGCTGTCCACCGGGGAAAGGGCCCCAACTAAGGAAAGTTTAGATTAGGTTGGGATGCTAACACGCCTGTGGGGGTTGTCTTGATTGTCAATTGACATGGCACGACCTGGATCTGTGAGGATAACACTACACCCTGGGCAGGGGCTCCTAAACTTCATGAGAATGTGGAAAGCAAGCTGAGAGCAAACAAGGAAAGATCACACACTTACTTCTCTCTGCCCTTGACTGCAGATGTGACCTGACTAGCTGCTTCCTACTTTGACCTCCCCATTAGTGATCCAAAAAAGTTCTTCCTCCCCTAAATTGCTTGTGGTCAGGTTTTACCATGGTAACAGAGGTGAGGAACTGGACAGACATTGTATTGTACATCGCTTATTCCCCTACGCATCCCCAGTCTCCTGTGTCTCAGGAGTTACCAGTATGTTTTACTCCTGTCTGGAACTGCTTGCTGAAGCTTACCTGTACCCAACAGTCATTCTAGACTTAAAAGACTCTTCAGGGCTGGTATCCTTGAGCGCTGGCAGGTACAGCTATATGAACTGAACATAGGGAGCCGGCTCCTCATATATCAAAAGAAAATGTCAGGAGGGGCCTTAGTCATAGAACCAGCCTGGTGGGCTCTGCAGTATTTACAGGACTGAAGTACACTGGCGCCTAACATCATACAAGAGTCCATACCTCATCCTTACAGATTCCCCAAGAGCCACAGGCTTCTACTTTATTCAGTCCCAAACAGTAAGAACAGGAACCAAGGACTTCCATTTGCATTTTGACCTTTTCCTTTCTCCCATGTAACTTGACCTATAGCAAATTTCAGACCTTGAATGAAATCTGGCCCCTGCATGTGTCTATAAAGTTTTATTGTCACAGTGTATAATGCTATTTCTTAGATGTCCTCCAAACACTGAGCTGTTGGTGCAGCATGTTTCCAGGTACAGCTCTGGGGAAGTGTTTGGATCATGAGGGCACTAACCTAGTCAATGGATGAAACCATCAGTGGAGGAAGAGGAACACTAAGAGGAAGGGCCTTGTTGCAGGAAGTGGGTTTATTGGAGGTATGAATCTCAGGGGTACATTTTACCTCCAGCCTCAGTTCTGCTCTCATCCTACCACCCTTGACCTTCTGCATCATGAGAGCTCTAAGTAGTTGAGTCAAGTGAGCATGGAGAGAGACTGAACCTGTGAGCCACAGTAAGTCTTTCCTCCTTAAGCTGAACTTCTCAGGCATTTCCCAGCAGTGACAGCTAACGAACAGGGTCTCATCCATGCATCTATGTGATGCCAATGACTATATTCAAGATACAAGTGCACAGCCATCGTGCTGTACATATTTATAATGGAGCCTTTAGGGGAAGGCTGTAGACCTCTGCCCTGGGGTTTAGTCTCCTTTCCAGTTACTATGATGACAAAATGTCCCAATAAAAGAAACCTAGGGAAGCAGGGTTAATTTTAGCTCCCAATTCCAGGCTACAGACCATCAGAGTGGGGGAAGGAAGGCAGTAGGAACTTAAAACAGCTAGTCACATCACATGCACAGTCAAGACACATAGAGAATGAATGCTGCTCGCTGGCTCAGCTCGCTTTCTCCACTTCATACAGTCAGGTTCCCCTGCCTAGGAAATGGTGCCACCAACAGTTGGATGGTGGGTGACATCAATTAGCATAATCAAGACAATCCCCCATAGATATGCCCACAGGCCAATGTTACCTAGACAACTCTCCTCCCAGACAATTCTAGATTGTGTCAAGTTGATAATTAAAACTAACCATCGCAGGTAAACCCCCAGTTCTCAACCACTTACAAACTGGTCTGGTTAGGAAAGGGCAATGTTCAGAAATTTTTGAATGTGAAGAGAAAAATACAAATACAAGACAAATGTAAGCACCTACACGCAGATACATACAGAAACACAAAATAGTTATAAAGATTTGGTATGCAAGATTGGGAGACGGTTCAGTCAGTAAAGTGCTTGCCTCTCAATCCTGAGAACCTGAGTTAGTTCGTCAGAACCTACATAAAAAATATACACATTTACAATCCCAGTGCTGGGGAGGTAGAGGTAGGAGGATCCTGGGGACTCCACAGCTGGCCATCCAGCCTAGCTGAGTAAATGAGTGGAATGCCAATGGAAGGCCATGTCTCAAAGGAGGTGAATGATGCCCAGTATGTACAACACATGTATGTACAACAGGTATGCACAGGAGCATTTAAAAAAATTTAAGGAGCTAAAGAGATGGCTCAGTGGTTAAGAGGACTTACACCTCTTGAAGATGACCAAGGTTTAGCTCCCAGCACCCATGTATTGGTTCACAACTACTTATAACTCTAGGTCCAGGGGATCTGACACCCTCTTCCAGTGTTCTTAGACACCAAACATGCAAGTTATGTACATACATGCAGGAAAACATTCACATACCTAAGATTAAAAATAAATCTTTAAAACAGATTTAATGTGCAAATTTATACATGTAGACTGCATGACACATGAAGAGGCATAAATATATGCAGACATAAGCACATATGTAGGCATATGTAAAAATGTAAGTGTGCATCCAAAATGCAATATGCAAACACAAGCCTATAAGTAAAGGCATACTATGCAAACATACATGTGGGCCTAAGGCCTGCAAACCCAACACACTCATATACACCCGGGATATACAGACACAAAACATATGAAGTACAAAGCCTTTTGGATAGAATCATCACACTCTCCACCTCTTTTCTATACTTACAGTCTCTCGGGACAATTATCAGGTGGATCCAGATAGCCTCCATCCATGACAAATTTCAACACCTGTTCATTAGACAGGCCTTGGTATGGTTGCTCAGCCAGGCTAGTGATTTCCCAAAGGACCACCCCAAAGGACCTGCCAATGACAATTGAGAGCAGTTAACAAAGAAGTCAACTAAACACACACACACAAACACACACACACACACACACACACACACACACACTGTCTCTCTCTCTCAAATATAATCCATTCATACCTCTTTTGGCTTACGAGAACTTGACTGGCCAAGTAAAACAATTGACAGACTGAAGCAATAGCTCAGTTGGCAAAGTGCTTTCCACCAAAGTATGAGTACCTGACTGAGTTCAGTGCCCAAAACCCATGTAAAGAACTGGATGTAGCCGGGCGGTGGTGGTGCACACCTTTAATCCCAGCACTTGGGAGGCAGAGGCAGGCGGATCTTTGTGAGTTCGAGACCAGCCTGGTCTACAAGAGCTAGTTCCAGGACAGGCTCCAAAGCCACAGAGAAACCCTGTCTCAAAAAAAAGCAAAAAAAAAAAAAAAAAAAAGAACTGGATGTATTGGCTTTTGCTGCCAGGTCTAATGATCCAAATTAGATCCCAAGGACCCATATGGTGGGCGGTGAGAAGTGACTCCTATAAGTTGTCCTTTGACTTCCACACATGTGCTGTGGCATGTTCCCCAGAACACACACAAACAAAGACACAGACACACATCTAACTCTGTGTGTGTGTGTGTGTGTGTGTGTGTGTGTGTGTGTGTGTGTGTGTTTTTTAAAGCAGGGCTAGCTGGGGAGATGACTCAGTGGCTCATGTGCTTTCCCCACAAGTCTGAGGATAGAAGTTCAAATCCCCAGAAAATCATGTAATGCCAGGTGGGCATAGTAACCTAGCTGTAATTCCAGCCTCAGAAGGCAGAGATAGGGGACTCTAGAGCAAGCTGGCTGGCTAGCAAGAGTAGTCATAGCATCTTGACTAGCTCTGGGTTTGATTGAGAGACCCTGCCTCAGTGAATAAGGTAGAAGAGCAGTCAAGGATAATTTCCAATATCAACCTCAGACCTCTCCATACATGAATGCACACTTGCTGTGCACACACGGGCAAGCAACCACATACATATGAAAATGAAGTTGGGTGTGGTGGTGAGCACTTGTAATCCCAGCACAGGGGAAGCAGAGAATCCTGAGATCCCTGGCCAGCAAACCTAGCCAATTTAGCAAATTACAGGTCAGTGAGAGATACTATTTAAAAAACCAAGGTAGAGGTCGGGCAGTGTTGGAGCACACCTTTAATCCAAGCACTTGGGAGGCAGAGGCCAACCTGGTCTATAAGAACTAGTTCCAGGAAAGACTACAAAGCTATAGAAAAAGCCTGTCTCAAAAAAAGAAAGAAAGGAAGAAAGAAAGAAGAAGGAAAAATAAAAAACAAGGTAGATGGCACCTGAAAAGGAACTATGCCCAAGGCTGCCACATGCCTTCCAAATGGAAACATGGAAACCTGTGTGCATTGTTGTGGGATATTTGTACACTGTGTGAAGATATATTGCTGTGATTGGTTTAATAAAGAGCTGAACAGCCAATAGCTAGGCAGGAAGTATAGGTGGGATTTCTGAGGAAAGAAAAGAAGAGGAGGAGGAATCAAGAGGCAGGAGAAGCCAGGAGACATGGAGAAAAAACAGGATGTGCAAGATGGAAGAGAGGTAATGCCACGTGATAGAATGTAGATTAATATAAATGGGTTGATCTAAGTTATAAGAGCTAGCTAGGAAAAAGCCTAAGCTATAGATTGAGCTTTCATAATTAATAAGTCTTTGTGTCATTATTTGGGAGCTGGCTAGCGGGACAGAAAAAGACTCATTACAGCACATGAACATACACGCACACATGCACACACACCTGCAACAATTTATATCATAATTCATAAATAAATTCTTCTAAAACCATTTTCAATCAATGCACAAGGACCCAGAAAGAACTACCTTCATTTCAATATGTGGAAGGCAGGTTTCCCTCTACCACCTCCTGCTGACCCCATCAGTGGGACTCCTGCAGGAGTTTAAACCCAGTATGGACACCTACCCATGCATGCATAACTTACCACATATCAGAAGAAGCAGTAAAGACTCCATCCTTCAAGGACTCAGGTGACATCCACCGTACAGGCAGCAGGCCCTTACCCCCTTTCCGATAGTAATCTGTCTCATAGATGTCTCTCGTCATTCCAAAGTCTGACAACAAACAGTTCACACGTTTTTCAGTTCATTATCCTAGCATCGAGTGTTCCACCCCACACAACACCACTAGAGGGTAGGCAAATTCCCCAAGAAGGAGTTTGGGGGCTGTACCTGAGGCCGTAGATGGAGAATAGGGGCTACCATGTACAGGAAGGGGAAAAGAGGTCCCTAACAACAAAGAACCAACAGTATGGCCTGCAGCTCCCAACAATTCATTCTTCCCATTTATTCCTTTCCCAGTGTCCCGAACGGAACTTTTCCCTTTTTTCCAGCCAACATGCTGCTACCTCATGGTAGTGGCTCAGCTGCTCACCCCAAACCAAAAGCTGGGGGTCCCCTTTTGACCCTGCCTTTTGCTCACACCCCCAAACAGTGGGCAACCAAGGCTTTCTGGCTCTACATCTCTCTCCAATGCATCTCACTTCTCATTGCCTTTGCACAAACCAGGCTCACCTCCATCTCTCCCCTGTGCATCCTCCACCATGATAACACCCCACTATACAAGGGCAGCTATATGAATAGAATCGTACCCCTTCCTGTTCCCACTGTTTTTGTTTCTTTTTCTGAGACAGTCTCACATATTCTAGGATAGTCTAGGACTTCCATGTTGCTGAGAATGACATTGAGCTACTGATATTCCTGCCTCTACCTCCGCTAGTGTCAGGATACATGCACCACCACACCTGGGTTTTGGGGGGGGCAGGGTTTCTCATTAATGTAAGAAGCTCTTTAGGATCATAAGTAAAGAATCATGTCTGATGTGGGATTCCCCTCTGTATGCTATGAATACCACTGGTTAATAAAGAAACTGGCTTGGCCTATAGCAAGTTAGAACTTAGTTAGGCGGGAAAGCTAGGCTGAACGCTGGGAGAAAGAGGACAGAGTCATAGGGAAGCCATGTAGCCCTGCCGGAGTTAGACCCTGGATGGAACTTTACCTGGTAAGCCACAGCCATGTGGAAATACACAGATTAATGGAGATGGGTTAAATTAATATATAAGAGCTAGCCAATAAGAAGTTAGACCTAATAGGCCAAGCAGTGATTTAATTAATACAGTTTCTGTGTGGTTATTTTGGGTCTGAGCTGCTGAGTGGCCAGAATGAACAAGAGGCCTTCTTACAACACATGTCCTATCTTCCTTCATATAGTTCGTGCAGGATGATATCACTGGGTTACATTCCTGCATGACTTCCGTTGTTATGCAGAAGAATATCTCTTAGAATCACACATAGGTTCACCTCCCTACCTGCTCCCATACCTAATGTTTGTGTGTGGGAAGGTGAGTCTTGTGAGATCTTTATGGGACCTTGCCTCTTCCTGATTCTCACTGGTGTTGTAGAGGAGAGGCAAGTCCTATGAGTTATGCAGCTCTTGCATGCCTGCTTCTTGGCTTTCAGCTCAGCCTTACCTCTCACTGTCCTGAGCCCTCCCATCCTATCCACACACTCCAAGCAGATATCGAGGCACTTCGCATCTACTGCTGCTGTCTCCTACATTCTCTGACTCAACCTTCGGTCTTGTACTAGGAAGTACTAACTGTCGCCTGGAAACAGGCTAGAGTCACCTGAGAGGAAAGCCTCCATTAAAGAACCACCTAGATCAGATTGGCCTCAGGGCAAGACGATGGGGGCCTGTCTTGATGGTTAGTTGATATAGGAGGGTCCAGTCCACTCTGGACAGCACCATTTCTTTGGCAGAGACTCCTGGGCTATCTGTGAAAGCTAGCTAAGCACCAGCCAGAGCAAACCACCAAGCAGCGTTCTTCCATGGTTTCTGCTTCAAGTTGTTGCCCTGACTTCCCTGAGCGATGGACAAGTTGAAACAAACTCTTTCCTACCCAAGGTGCTCTGTTGGTTTGTATGTTTGTTTGTTTGTTAACTTAATTATGATAGAAACAGGCAGGAAACTAGAACAGAAATGTTGACTTCTGGGCTAGGAAAGTACCCAGAAGTGGGTAAAAGTACTTTTCAGGCAAGCATGAAGACCTGAGTTCTGAATCCCAGAACCTACCATTCTACCCACACCCCTAACACACACACACACACACACACACACACACACAGGTGTGCACTAAAGGATTCCAAGACACACCTCCAATTTTGACGGTAAAATCATGAGCAACCATGCAGTTTCGAGCCGCCAGGTCCCGGTGCACAAACTTCTTGGCATTTAAGTATGCCATGCCATCAGCAATTTCTGCTGTCATCTGAATCATCTCTTGCAAGGTAGGGGGAGGACGGCCTGGGTTATTCTAAAGTGAAAACACGGGTTGCAATTAGCTCTCTGCTGCCATCTACATTATCCCTTGCAGGGTAAGGGGAGAGTAGCCAAGGTTACAAAGTCAAAATATGGGTTTGCACTTAGCAAACATGGTACACTTAAGAGCACATGCCCTTCTAGGGACCAAGAGGAAAGCTCACTTCAGCATCCGGGCGCAGGGAACGGAGGTGACTCTTCAGGTCTCCATGAGCCATCAATTCCATCACTACCAGTGTTGGCTGGCCTTTGGACACCACCCCAAGGAGGCGAACCTGCAGGACAAGCATGGAAGTGATTCAAAGAGCATGAAGATAACTCAAAGAGGGTCCAGGTATTATTTCAACTTGCCATGAACTCTCCATGCCGGGAAGAAGCACAGCCAGCCCTAGGATAGGGAGGCAAACAGACCCACTCATGTATAGCACATCCCAGCAAATCTCACCCACTTATGTTCCTCACTATATAAACCATATTCTTACTTCCAGACCTTTGCAGTTCCTGCTCTCCTTGGCCTGTCTCCTCTCATGTATACATGGTTCAGTCTCGCATCCTTTAAGACTTTACTCAAATATACTCCACAATCCTCTTTCTCTCTCTTTGTCAATTTTTCCTAACACCACTCTCCCAATATGCCATTCATACGTAAATTTTGGGAAATGTCTTCCCTGCAATAGCTATCTAAGAGGGAGGCCAGGAACTTAATTCCACATCAGCAAGAGCAGGGTATTTAGGAGACGATAAACAGCAATCTCTTCTGAACTGAAGCATTCCATCCTGGAGGGAAGCTTCTTAAGACTAAGGAAGTGAACAAATCTTAAAAGGCTTAGGAAGTAAACAATTCACAAGTCTAAGAAAGTTCCTAAAAATTTACAAGATTCAAAACTGCTACCATCACCCTTTTCCAAGTAAAATCTCTAGAAAGAATAGATTCTCCATCTCTCTAGTGCCTGCAAGTTGTGCGGAGAACCGAAATTCTAGTTTTCATGAGTTATAACTTATGCTAGGGTGGGCTTTTTGGAGATGCAGCTACCTATACACATTGTCCATGCGCCTCTAAGTAAACCTACACTCCTGCAAGCTACAATAAACTCACTGGTTCATCAGCTAGAGCTCTAATGGAATCCTTTCTTTGAGTCATCTTCATGAACACCCTATCAGAATAAGTTTTGTTCACCTCTCTGCAGTAGAAGTCACACAAAAGGGGACCCTAAATAAGCCTTATAACAATAAACAAACATAAGGTTCAACAATAAATAAAGAGCCCACTCTGGGAACAGAAAGGCAGGGAAGGTTTATTTTGGCTTTAGGGAGAAGAAAGAATGGGAGAAGGCACAAAGGGGTGGCCTTCCATGTGGTTAGGAGTTATAGGGAAGGCAAGAATAGGAAAGAAATGTAATAATACAAATATCAATGGGAAAGTCTGAAAAGCGAAGGAAGATCCTAGAAAGTGACAGAACAGTTAGAGAATCTGATTCTAGTAAGCTGGGAAAAGATGAGGTGGAGATGGGAGGCTTAACAGGGTGGGTGGGAGTAGGCATCAGTCTACACCCAGTTTCCTGGGTGGCTCTAGGGAGTGGAGGCAGAGTTAACAAGGAGCATGAAAGGAAACCTCTGTCCCACCCCAGCCAGACTCACCACATGATGGCAGGTGAATCCTTTCATGACTGATGCCTCGTTAAGGAACTCGATCCGTTCTCGTAGACTGGCTGACTCATTGACCGTCTTCACTGCAACACGGGTCTCTGCCTCGCCCTTGATGATATCCTTGGCATTGCCCTCATACACCATACCAAAGGATCCCTGCCCCAGCTCTCGTAGGAGGGTGATCTTCTCTCGAGGTACCTCCCACTCATCCGGCACGTACACAGAAGAAGGAAACACTACTTTTCACTTATCTATACAGTATGCTCAGCCAGCCTCTTAAGGGCCCCCTGAGACCTCCCCAACACAACTTTTTCTTGAGCTATACGCAAATATTCACTCATTCTGTGACTCAAGACTTCGGCTGGGCATTGGGTTAACAACCCTGAACAGGACAAGCTTCTGCCACCCATCAAGGAGAATGCAGAGGCTAGGGAAACAGCAAGTTCAGGCTCCTGCTTAGAAAGCACTAAGATGGTCCTGTATCCCTTTCTTTCCCATCTTGACTCCTTATCCCTGCCACTGGATGATGTCTCCTCCTGTGATGGTTAATACTCTGAGTCACCTAGGAGACAAGCCTTGGGGAATGTCTGTGAAGGAAGCTTTTAGATAAAATTCAGGTACAAAGACCCACTCTAAACGTGGGCAGATCGTCCCAAAGGCTGGAATTCTGGACTGAATAAAAAAGGCAAAAGTGTGCTAAGCAGCAATATGTGCCACTCTGCTTCCTGACTCTGGACACAATGTGACCAGTTGCCAAGACTTCTGAAACTGTGAGCCAAAATGAAACCTTAATCCCCTAAGATTTCTTTGTCAAGAATTCTGTCACGGTAATGACTAAAAACAATTTAGACACTTCCTACTGGAGATGTTTGACCAAGTGCAAATGGAATGGTGGAAGAAAGGACTGGGAAAAAAATGTCTAGAATGCTAGGCAATCCTACCTAGAAAGTGGTAGATTCTCTGTTGCCACCCCCTGGACTCCTTTATGGCCTGATTCTCTTTAGTCCATAAGACTCAGCAAGAGGATGCCTTGTAGCCCACCTTTACTGTTAGGAACCCACAGAGCATGCCAGGGAAGGGCACCAGACAAGAGACTACATAGAAGGAGAGACTGAGCCGCCTGTAGCTTGGCTACTCCTTGGGACCACCCAGCCTACTAACAAACACTAGTGAGTGGGGTTATCCAAGGCAACAACCTACAGGCCCAATCAATACTTTCATGCCTTGAAACTCAAACATTGATTTGCTACATGAGGTGCTTTAAAGAAAATATGCCAAAGTATGAAATTCTTGGAAAAGAGGCATGTCTTCTCTCTAGAGGCCACCTACTGTCTTAGGGACAGTTAGGACTGGTGTTGAATGTAAATGCTAAGCTTCCAACATCAGCATCAATTTACACTCAGCTACCACCAGCAGCAAATGTCTCCCTAGCACTCATCCAGCTCCTACCTGACCTATCCTACCTTCACTTGTTTACAGTTTGTGTGCATATGTGTACAGACATTAGTGTGTGTGTGCCTGCATTTATGTGCAAGTTCACATGTGTACTTATACACAAGGTCAGAGGCTGACAACAGGAATCTTCCTTGATCATTCTCTACCTCCTTTGCAAGCAATGATCTCTCACTGAACCTGGAGCTCACAGATTAAGCCAGGCTGACTTGCTATTGAGCCCCCATGTCCCTGCTTCCCCAGTGCAGGAATGACCATAGCACCCAGATGTTTACATGAACACTATGGGTCATACTCAGTCCTCGGGTGTGGACAGTAACATTTTACCCACTGACCCATTTCCCAACGTTATTATCTCCACTTCTCTTCCCTCAGTGTCCTATCACAGCTTCTGATTCCTACCAAGAATGACAAATTGTGTGTGTGGGGGGGGGGGGTCTGGTCCTGACTTTGCAACACTCCTATGACTGTGGCACAAAGATTTTAGTTTCAAATTCCAGCCTGAAGATCCCAAGAAGATGCTATCAAGCCACCCAGGCAGGTCCAGACAACGGATCTAAATTCCCTAAATAGTAGCAGAGTCTCTGCAGCAAGGGCAGACAGGCATGTTCTGCACTCAAGGGTTTCTCTCAGCCTCTTTGAGATGTTTTTCCCTCCTCCCTGTGATGCTAGCCAACCCTCAGATATGACTTAACATTGTGGCAAAGGAAATCAAGGGCAGAGTTCTAGCTTCCAACAAAAAAGGAAGAGATGCTCACCATCACTGGCACTGAGGTATTCAGGGTTTGAAGATGCATACAATGGTCCCATTGGCCCATCCGGCTGCCTAGAGGAGGAAAAGACAGACACACCAACTTGATCATCCCATGGCATTCTGGATACTAGAAAAGGCAAATACTACAAATCATGAATGGATTCATGGTTCTACATTCTGTCAACCTAGAGAAAGTGAGAGACAACAATGTTAATTAGTGTCCAGGTTAGCCTTCATTAGTCAGCCTGACACAGCCTAGAGCCATAAGAGGAACTGCCTAGATCTTGTTAGTCTGTGAACATGTCTAAGAGGGTATGTTTTGTTGAATAATAATACAGGAGGTCCAGCCCCTGTCAGTGGCATCATCCCTTAGCAGGGAGTCTTGGGCTGTATGAGCAAGCAAGCTGAGCAGGAGTCAGTAAAACGCCAAGCAAAAGTTCCTTCATGGTTTCTACTTCGAGTTTCTACTTGTGAAACACAGGCCCTGCCTGTGACCTGTAAATGTAAACTAAACAAACCCTTTCTCCCAGATTGCTTTGGTAAGAGAGTTTTATCATAGCAACAGAAAGGAGCCTCAAACCATAAAGCAGACTGAATTTCAAAGTATGTCAGCTCTGCAATGATGACATAATAAATGACATAAAAAGTTGCTCTGCTCTGTAAAAATTACCTGATTTGGCAAAGGTTTTGCTTGTAGTTTTCAAATATGTTTGTCTCCCCTTGTCTCCCTTAATTTTTGTCTTACTCTTTAATGAAAGGAGGGGCAGACAAAACGAAGCTGATGCATACCTGTAGGTGGGATGGCTCACACCTGCAAGCCTAGTATTTGGGAAGCTGAGGTAGGAGGTAGGATGATCACAAGTTCAAGGCCAACCTTGGCTATAAGGCAAGACCCTGCCAGAGAAAAACAGAGCAGAGATAGAATTGGACATCATCAGGTTAAGCAAAATAACCCAGACTCAGAAAGACAAAGATAGCTATAAATTTCAGAACAGTAGATAGGGAGCTGGGAGGAGAGAAGAAGGAGGTAACGGGATAAAGACAACATGGTGTGTTAGTATGTGCCCCATATATGGGACATGAAAACAGAAAGATGGAGGATTTCTGGGAAGGAAAAGGACCAGTAAGGATGAGAGAGGAGCAAGAGGGGATATATATAAGGAAATATACTGATATATATGTACAAAAACATCATAATGAGACCCATTATCCTGTAAGCTATCGGAAACAGCAAAAACAAGTAAACCAGTGTTTATGTTTCATTGTGCTTTGAATAAGAAATGATCTAACACTAAATGTATGAACATTTGGTCCCGAGCCTTGATGAGGAAGTGTGTCACTGAGGATGAGCTTTGCAGTTTGCCAGCCCAGGCCCACTCTCTCGACTTCCTGGGTCCAGATGAATTGTGAACAACTAGGCTCATGCTCCTGTAGCCAGGTCTTCGCCGTCACAGTGGACTGAATTTCCTTCTGGAACTGTAACACAAAATCTACTTTTCCTCCCCAAACTTGTTGTATATCAAGGTTTTATAGTGCAGCAATAGGAAATTAACTAATGCATGTTGGAATTATGCTTCTTCACCAGCTTTAACTCTAGGCTGGCTGCAGATATTAAGATCTGGGTAAAAATCTATCAATGGAAGAATGCAGGGAGAATCAGTGAACTAGAAGGAATTTGTAATCAAGAGTACATTTAGTATTATACAGTAAACTTATTACCATGAGTACTGCATGTAGCACATCCCTAAGTAAACCTTAGAAGAAACTTACCTCTATCTAATTCAATGTTTATGTTACTATGTTTTTGTTTTTCCCCAAGAAAGTCGGTTGTTAGCCATTTGGCAGCACACCGCCTTGCTTACCTCTTTCTCAGGAATAGATAAATACTTCCAATCACAACACTGAAGAGGAAGACAAAGATGAGGGGCCCAATGATAATTTTGGCAATATTTGATGGGACATCTACTGCAACAGAATAAGAAGGTACAAGTTTAGGATAAAATGTATTGATAGCAAAAATTACACCATTGAACACTGGCTGTTGTCATCTCAGTACCTGGTATTGGGATGTGAACTGAGGCAGGAGGATCATGAGTTCAATACCACCCTGGGCAATAAAGCAAAATCCTAGGACATTGTCTTTACATAAATGAACTCACAGCATGTGGGAGCCATGGCAACTGATGGCTGCTAAGAGGAAGAGTCAGTTTTCTTCAGGGATACAGCCAATGAGAAGCTACTCAATTTCAGTAGATGACCCTACACCTGATGCACACTGGCAACACTACGTGGACTCAGTGGTTTTGTTGCTTTTTTATAAAATTCACATGAAGTCGAAGGGGGAAAGTGTGGGAGACAACTCAGTCAATAAAGTACTTGCTTTGCAAACATGAGGACCTGAGTTAGAGTTCCACATAAAAGCATGTGAAGACCCGGGTACCGTGGTGTTATATACTTGTATTCACAGTACTAGGAAGGCAGAGACAGACAGATCCCTGGGGCTTTCTGGTCAATGCCAGCACTTTATTGACTGAGCCGTCTCCCAGCTCATGCTTCATCATGACTTCTGTCACCAGTTCTGTCCTGAGCAATCCCACTTTGAGCTTCCCTGTGAATTGACAGCAAACCGTCTCCTTGCCCTTGCTGGCTCACACCCATAGGATTTATTTGTAAATACTGGTGGCTGAATAAAACTCAGAAAACTAATGTCTGGTTACAAGCCTTATGTCCCTGCCTCCTCTCTTCTCCGTTAAGAGAAGGGAGGCTAGAATCAGAACAAAGTACTCTGAAAAGTTATAAAACTTTTGAGTTTTAACTTTTTTTAATTTTAATGTACTATTTAACAATTTTATATATGTATACAATGTATCTTAATCACACACACTCCAATGATTAATGACTTTAAAGTATATACTTTATTATTAATCAATGTGTATATGTGTGTGTTTGTACATGTGTACTGCTTGCCCATGGAGGCCAAGAGGTCAATCTACATCGAGTATCTTTGTTTATCGAGTTACATCTTTCTCTCTCTCTCTCTCTCTCTCTCTGGTTTGTATATTGTTTCTTTTGATGCAGACCAGGTTGGCTTGGACCTCTGTCTGTCTCTGCCTCCCTAGCGCTGTCACTTCTTCTTCTATTTCTTTTCTAGATTATAAAATGATTATGTCATTTCCCACTCCCTTTTCCCCTTCAATCCCTCCATAAACCCTTCCTTGCTCTATACTTTATTTTTTGAGGCAAGGTTGTTCAGTGAACACAGATATTACTGTTTGGTTGGACTGACTGGCCAGTACGCCTCAGGAATCTGCCCAAGTCAGGAGTACAGTCTGTGCATGGGCATGCCTAGAATTTTATGTGGGTGATGAGGATGTGAATTGTTGGTAGAAAGAGTCAGCAAACATGTCAAGCTGGTTATATTACAGTTTTGGTAGACCCAAAATGAAAGCACCTGTCACTTCTTTCCCCCAGGGCCATTTTTTAAAATGTTCTACCGTTCCTAAAGCACCAAGCACAGATCCAACCACTTGAGGTTGCTATGGAGACTTACAATAATCAGTCACGTAAAAATAGGTGGGTTCTGTCCAAGAGCCATTGCCTGCCAGGGAGGTAGCCCGGACTCGAACACTGTAGTTCCCTGGGGAGAGCCCTCTCAGCCTGCAGCCCCGCTCCAGAGCAAAATGCTTCCTGGAGACACAGAGGTGCAGCTCCTGGAAGAAAAGAGAAGGTGGTTAGTTGAGTTTTGCACATCTGGGCACATCCCTCCCAGGTGGGGACATCACGATTAGGCTCCCATGCAAGTCAAGCAGAGAGAGTAAAAAGGAAGGCAAGAGCCTGACCTGTCAGAGGCTCTGAGAATTTCATTTGTTTCTTTCTGTTTTTATTTGTGAAGGGTGGGGTTGTTGCTTTTGCTTTCTTGAGACAGGGTCTCATGCAGCTCAAGTTGGTCTCCATAGTACAGGTGATCTGGAGGCCAGTTCTCTGCGACCTAACCAGGTCCTCAGCCCCTTACTGGGGGATTCTCAGCAAGGGTTCTACCCTGAGCCATTGCCACTGCCCCTCACTGCCACTGGAAATAAATAATGGAGCTGTGATTCAGGAGGCAGAGCTTGCCTAGCATGCTCAATGCCCTGGGTTCTCTCTCAGCCCCACAAAACCAGGTTGGTGTACATGCCTCTCAACAAACATAGGAAGATGGAGGCCAGAAGTGCGGAAAGTCAAGGCCACCCTCTCCTACACTGGCTACATAAGAAGTTTGAGACCAGCCTTGGCTCAAAAAAAGAAAGAAGAAAAAAAATATTTATTAGACCTAAGAAGCATGTACCTAGGGCTCATTAGAAGTGAGACCAGGCTCTCCAGGGAATAACTTCGTCAAGTCTGTGATCACCAGACCCAAAATTCCAAAATTTTCCGTATAATTCCATCAATCACCCCTCACCTAAGAACTGGGATGGGTATGGAAGAGAAAATGTAAGAGAGCCCCTGTGCTCATCAAGTGACATTAGTAAGGAGAAAAGAAATGTGCTGGACCAGGTGGCAGGAGGTGGGTGGAGAACTCAGTCCTAAGGTTCTTCCCAACTGATTGAGTCATCATGCAGAAAAGGACAAATGAGCAACTACAGAAGCCCAGGAGAGCTGCTGAGGGCACAAGGGAGGCCCATCTCTAAGGCTAAATAATCACCATAGATACCTAATGGGTAGAGCAAGGGAAGAATGCAATGGAAGATCAGAAGCATAAGAGCTCTCCATGAGCACACAACACATAGACATACACACACAGAGAGATACAACGCACAGGTACAAACCATAGCCACAGACAGATGCACATGCAGAGTTACACACTACATTTGGGGAGACACGCAGAGACAGATACACCACACAAAGAGCACAAACATATGTGTGTTGTATACATACATACACATATGCACAACGCACACATACACAAAGAAAAATGAGCAGGGAAATTTGATCAAAAGTAGAGAAACTAGGGGGAGAGATGGCTCAGCAGTTCAGAGCACTTGTTGCTCTTGCAGAAGGCCTTGGTTTGGTTTTCACTGCCCATAAGGCTTATAAGCACCTGTAAGCCCAGATCCAGAATATCCAGGTGTCTGCACACAGGTGGCACACATTCACATGAATAACACTGAAATACATACACTCACAACACACACTCACAACCACAGTAATACATGCATAAAAATAAGTCAAAAGGGAGGGAGGAAGGGAGGAAGGGAAGAAGAAAGGAAGGAAGGAAGAAAAGGAGGGAGGGGAAAAGACCAGGCTGCAGATTTGTCCTGCAGGTCATAGGGTGCTGACTCCATGTTCTGAGTCATTGTTAAAGTGCCATCTTTGGGTACCAAAAAGAGATACAGTCCCAGGAGGAAAGGGTCCTCAGAGGAATCCTATCTGCTTATAAGGATTTATTATACATTACTAGAACTCTGAAAGTTTCATGAAGTCAGTTTTGCTATATTAAGGGCATATGGATAAACACAGCCCACCATCTGTTTTTATGAAATTTTATAGGTACACAATAACATTTACATGGAGTTCACATTGCCTTAAGAGTACAATAGCAAAGTTAAATGTCTAAAACTAAATTACACTTCAATCACAAAATTATATTCTCTGCCTATATAGCAGTTGTGAATTCTAATTCCAGAGGCTATGGGGAGAGAAACACCACGAGGCAGAAGAAAGCAACTTATGAATACAGAGTCGATGTATATGTAAAACACATGTGACTATGTTCACATGTTTGCAAATCTATAAAAATTAAATAGCTTAATCCTATCTGAATACAGAGCCCAGAATGGCCCCCGAAAAAAATGAGGCTTTAGGGCCTACAGATGGTCCACTTAGTAAAGGGCTTGCTGCAGAAACATGAATACCCAGTTCAGACCTATAGCCCCTTGTGAAAGGTGGGTGTTCAGCTCTCAGTGGGCTTCCTGGCAGCTGTAACATCACTGAGTGTCAGCTCACAGTGGGCCCTCGGGTACCTTAGATATGACTTTGGAGTCTCTTCTGAATTCCTACTTTCTCTGCAAGCTCACATCAAACCCCAGTGTCTGGTGTGGTAAAGAGGCACGTAAGAAAGTTTTAAATGATACACTCCTGGACCGAAATGAATCTCTCTAAAGTGGAGTGAGCCTCATCCCCATGATAAGGGACACAAATTTAAGCAGCCCATGAAGCAGTTTGAAGGACACAGCACAAATATGATGAAAGACTGGGTCAGTAAGATGGCTCAGCAAGCACTTTAGCTTGAAGCAAAGTCCAGTGACCTTAGTCCAATCTCCAGGACCCACGCAGTGGAAGGAGCAAGCTGATTTTGAAAAACTGTCCTATGACCCCCTTAAACAGAACAGGCTATGGCATGGCCACATGCTCCCCTACCTCTTCATACACAATAAAAAAATTATTTTTTTAAAATTTAAGTGATAAAAGAAATAAAAGATTCTCAATTGGCATTTCTGTCCATCTTCCTGGAAAGATGGTCACATCAGGGTTTTGAACTCTAATAAGACAGCATCTGATGTGGGAAGCAATGGGTAATTGAGAAACTTAGTTCCTACCTAGTATTATATACCAACTTTCAAAAACTAAAACATTCCAATCTGGAAGGAAGTTCCTTAAGACTCAGAAAGTTCTAAAGGGAGGCTCTGAAAGGTTCAGGAAGTCAACACCTTACAAGTCTGAGGAAGTCACTGAAACTTCTGGGACCCACAAGGCCTCACCTTCCCTGAGGTTATGCAGCAGAACTGCTGCGGAGAGGAGACTCTGACTGGAAGGGTTCTCTGCAAAGTCCTGCCGAGAGCTCCTGGGTTCCAGTTTTCATGAGTTATCATTTACGCTGGGTGGTGGGTGTTTGGTGATGATGCATCTGCCTTTGAATTATCCCCATGACCATAAGTAAGCCCTTATCCATGCCACTCTAAATAACTCCCAATAAAAAGGCATTGGCTCATCATATTGGACTCTGGTCACACCCTTACCTTGGTCTGTCACTGGTCCCTATTTGTTCACATTTCCCCTGGAATAGTTCCATACAACACCAAGATCTGGAATCCTTACCTCGTCACCGTATCGCCGATAGCTCACTTCATACAGCACAATCAGACCATTGGGCTCCTTTGGCTCTTGCCACATTAAGTGTACAACATTGTTCTCAAAGATTTCATGGGTCACAGGGCCAACGATGTCATCTGCCTTAGCTATGAGAAGCAATTAAAAGCTCAGATATTAACTCTTGAATCAAAATTCATCCCTGCCACCAGGGTCTCAACAGCTGAGGGACCTGATTATAATTTTGCCACGTGTTATTTTCTTCAAAAGAAAATAAAATAAAACTCACAGAGTGAGAAGATAGCTCAGTCAATAAAACCCAAGTTCAATCCCCAGAACCCACACAAAAGAGCTGGAACATAATGTTATGGTAATCCATTGTTGAAAAGATAAGACAGGCTGATCCCTGGAACGCACTGACCAGCCAGCCAGATCGAATCAAGTACCAGACCCATGAGAGATCCTAAGTGGATAGCACCTAAAAAAAGATGCCCATGGTTGATTTTTAGCTTCACCACACCTAGGCACACACATGGACACACACAGAGAAAAGATTAGGATAACAGTGTGTGATGTTTAGTGTTTATTGCCAACCTGACAGGATCTAGAATCAAATGAGAGATGGGAATCTGAGCTTGTCTATGGGGGTTATCTCGATTGTGTTTAAGTGAGCTGGAGAGACCCACTTTGGGTGGCACCATTCCCTGCTCGGGATATAGACTGTATAAATGGAGAACACAGCATGCACGTGCTGATGTGATAGAACCAGCTGCCCCAAGCTCCTTCTGCACTGACGTCCCAGGCACAGTGAAATGTACCTTGAACTGTGAGCTAAAATAAATCCTTTCTCCTTTAAGCAGCTTTGTCAGGACTTTTATCAAAACTACAGGAAAAGAAGCTAAGACACTCCGGCAAGTCCCAACTACTCAGGAAACACCTGAGTAGGCAGGAGGACTCCTTAAGACCAGGAGTTCAATGCCAACCTAGGTAACAAAGGAAGAGGTCCATCTTAAAACAAAAACAATAGAGAACACTTTTAGATCACATCTACACTGTGTAGTGAGGAGAGGACTTGTCTGTGGCCCGGTGGGTCTCCAACCTTGTAAACTGTAAACCCAGAGGAAAGCAAGCCCACCTTCAGGCATGGTCCGGGCACTGACGTAGGCAGCCACACTGCACCTCTCTTCTGGGGAGTCTTGGTTGCATGCCTGCAGCTCAATGCGATAGCCAGTGAAGTGTCTCAGGCCAGAGATGACAAGTGACTCCTTGTTCACCACTTTCTCAAATGGCCTGTGTTCCTCCTGACTCGTAGGTGCAATGGTGGAGGAGGTGTTAGGAAAATCTGGAAGTGTAGGCATGGTGGCTGTCACATTCCCCACCTCTTCAAGGGACCTTCGCTTTCGAGATGGCCTGTGGGAAGAAAGCATATGTGGGGGTCATGACATCACCATCTTAAAATAAATTATACTGAGGAAATCAATGCTTAATTAACTAAAAAGAGACTTGAGTGGAGGAGAGGTGCAGAGGACACAGACTGATTTCCACATAGATGCCTTTGTTAGAGACACTGGCTATGAAGGCACACCCACCCTGAGTGTTCTTGACTCCAGGGCCACCCCAAGTTCTCCTCAACATGTTTGATTGAAGGTTTCCAATTTTCTGAAGAATGGTCCATAAGGGGCAGAGTAAGTAAGATTTGGAAAAATGTAAGAGTGTAGTTATTGGGGCAGGGGTGTCAAGGGTAGAATCTACAGTCTCACATAACCAGTCTGTGATGCTTGTGTGCACATATGCATGTGTATGCTCATGTGTGTGTAGCTTCACAAGGAGGACAACCTCAAGTGTTGTTCCTCAAGTGCTGGCCACCTTGTTTTTTTCTTTAAAGCAGTCTCTCCCGTTAACCTGTAACTCACGGAGTAGGCTAGGATGACTGGTCAACAAGACCCAGGGAATCACCTCGCTTCACTTTCCTGGCACTGGGTTTACAAACTGAGTCACCATGCTGGGCTTTGTTTTTAAGATTTGAAACTATTTCTAAGTTGTTGTATATGTGTGTGGGTATTTGCATGTGAGTGCAGAGACCCTCAGAGTCCAGAAGAGGTCATCAGATTCCCTAGAGCGGGAGTTATAGGCAGATGTGGGTCACTTCATGTGGGTGCTGGAAACTGAGCTCAGGTCCTCTGCAAGGGTAGTAAGCATTTTAAATCACTGAGCTTCCAGGGTTTGTTTGTTTGTTGTTTTTGTTTGTTTTTACTCAATTCCTCATGCTGGCAAGGCAAGCATTTCGCTAACTGATCCATCATCCCAGGCCCTATATTGTCATTCAAACATGCATTGTTAATAGACAGCACTGTGAAACTTGAGAGAGGAAGCATCAATTCTCGGTAATGAAATTCTATCACTGGGGTTAGAGCAAGAAAAAGAAAGAACCATTAAGTGGGCAGATACCCCTGCCCCTGTTCCTTAAAGAGACACAGAAAATAAATACTGAGAGATGACACATTAAAAACTGCGGAAAGTATATGTAGAAATGTAAATTCTTCATGACCCACTGCACAATTACTTTTGCTTATAAGCCATGGGAGCGTGATGATGATCCAGCCAGCTGCATACTACACCTGCTAGATGGGAAACAACCCCTGAGTACTTTCCTAAAACTTGAGGTTAAGAGAGCTTCCTGAACTTCCAGAAGACTTGAGTTAGTTTCCCAGCACCCAGATCAGGCCTCTTGCAATAGCTCCACAGAGTCCTACCCCCTCTTCTGGCCTCCGCAGACACCTGCACACACATGGTATATGCTCACAGATACACAGAAATAAAAAATAAACTCTTTTTTAAAGTCTTAAGAAGAAGATTTCTGTTTGGGTATGGCTTTTGCCTCAGTTAAAATTAGGATTTTCTCTTCTCAACTACAAATGGTATGTGTGTAGCTTTTATCTATCTAAAATATATGTGTGTGTGTCTATACATGTTATTTCATATATGAGTACTGTATTTACATCATTTCCACCAACTCCTCCAATGTCATCCACTCCCTCTCAAGACCTTTTTCTTCTCTAATCATTCACACACATAATATATATACACATATATAAAATCTATGTCAAATTTATTAACACATATATAGACTATATAAATGTGTATGTATATGTACACGCACACACATACACACATATCTTATGGAGTCCATTTAGTGTTGCTCATATATACATGTATCTAGGGCTGATAACCAGGGACTGCATAACCAACCTATCAGGGGCTCACCCGGGATAAACCATCTCTCTGGCCCCAGCACATGACCTTGCTGAAAAGTCATTGCTACACAAGATCACTTAATTCATGATCCATCTTTCACTTATCCATTTTCCTATTTTTCAAACAAGAGTATTCCCAAGGTACAGTTCAGTGATACAGTACATGCTTAGATTACATAAGACCCTAGTTTGATCCAAAAAGAAAGGAAAAGAATATTCCTTTTCTTTCCTCATTATAGTTTTGATTACTGTGTTGTCCTATTATTTCCCAAAGCAGATGCTGGGAGGAAACTATGGCTAGGATGAAAACCTGTGTGCCTGGCGATACTGCACACTGGACATGGTACTGCAGCCTCACCCACCACCGTGACACTGGACTTTGGAATAACATTAGAAAGCTAAGGGGTAAAAGCAGGGGTTTGATTTTTCCAAAATTCTCAACCTGAACATTACAAATATGGCACCAGATAGTGGAGTG
>JAQHUG010000433.1:1313006-1338317 GCA_028555095.1 Dicrostonyx torquatus | reverse complement strand
TGGGACATTTACACACCACAGCCTCAGCCCTCACTGGGACATTTACACCCCACAGACTCAGTCCTTATGGGACATTTACACTCCACAGACTCAGTCCTTACTGGGACATTTACACCTCACAGACTCAGTCCTCACTGAGACATTTATGCTCTCTTCACAAAGGCCCAGGGAGCATCATGGAAGGGAAGACTTAGCCCAGGATGGCCTTGACTCCTAGCAACACTTCTATCTCAGCATCTCATTTGAGATAATTGGATCTAAAGCCACCAACTAAAGTCCGAGAATATTGTCCTTTCATCCCTCATTATGTACAATAGCCTTCTTAATTGAAAAAAGAAAACAGCTTCCTTATTAAGTCTCAATTAGACCCATTCATTTTAGTGAGCCTGAGAGAATTTCTATACAGTCAGAACTGGACCTGACAAAATAACCAGTATCCTCATGCCTCACAACTAACACGGGGAGTCATATCTGCACATCTGAAGACCGTGTGCACTCATCAAACACGTCAGTGGGCAGACAATGCATTTCTCTTGAAATTTTTATTTTATTTTTAATGTTTATTATTATATTATTTGGGGGGATATTTTTCAATTGCAGTCCGTACTCTTAAATACAGAGCCATCTCTCCAACCCCTGCACTCTTTACAGTTGAAGATCTATAGCAGCTTTACTTTGGATAAGCCTACAAGCTGCATGGTGGCCTTTTATAATAAAAAGGGAAAGGTTTTGTGTTTATTTAAGTTTTGAGGTGTTGGGAATTAAACTTTGCTTTTGCAGTATTGGGTATCGAGTCTTGTTTTATCTTATTTTACTATGTTTCAGTTTTGCAGTGCTCAGGCCTTTTACTTGGTTACGCTCACTGTTTTACTTTATTTTTGCAGTGCTACGGGTTCAGCCATTTCTCTGCTTTCCATTTAATCTTATTTCTGCAGTGGGAAAGACTGAACCTATTACTTTATGCATTCATGTTTTTACTTACTTTGGTTTTTTGAGTCAGGGTTTCTCTGTATAGCCCTGGCTGTCCTAGAACTCACACTGTAGACCAGGCTGACCTCGAACTCAAAGATCTTCCTGCCTCTGCCTCCTGAGTGCTGCGATTAAAAGCATACACAGCCAACACCTGGCTAATTACTATTTTTTGCAGTATCCGATATTAAACTCTTGTTTTCCCTTTCTTTATTTTTATTTTATTTTATTTTTAGGGTATTAAAGGTTGAACTCAAGGCCAGGCACTTGCTACAGAAGTAATATGCCAGTGCACTAAAACCTTCCAGCTCACTAAAGTATTTTAAATAAATCTAACAGATAGAGGTTTCTCAAAAAGATATCTGCAATTGCTCCCCGACTGCAGTACAGTGCAAGCACAGCTTTTTAAAGATTTAGTGTCACTAGTTTAAGGGGAGGGCATGCACGCGCGTATAGTGCCCACAGAGGCCAGAAGAAGGCAAGAGATCCCCTAGATCTGCAGGTGCTGGTAGTTGTGAGCCATATGGGTGCTGGGAACTAAACCCCAATCCTATGCAAGGACAGCAAGTGCTCTTAGTCACTGAGCTATCTCTCTGACCCCAACATAATTTTTATATGCACTAGAAAACCAACACTTTTGTGTGAATTGCTTGAATGCTACATTGGCTTGAATGTTTAACCACAAGAACACTAAGGTACGCTGGCATCCCAATAGGATACTATAAAAATAAAATAAAGGGCTGAAGAGATGGCTCAGTGGTTAGTAGCACTGGCTGCTATTGTAGAGATAGTTCAGTTCCCAGCATCTACCTGTCAGCTCACAACTGTCCATAACTCCTGTTCCAGAGAATCTGGTGTCCACTTCTGGCATCTCCTGGTACCAGGCAGTTACATGGTGCATAGACATACATGAGGGCAAAATATCTAACCACATTAAAATAAAAATAAGTAAATCCTCAAACATTATATCAAATGAAAAGTCACTGTGTTGATGAATGACTTCTGACAAAGAGTATCAACCAAGCCCTCCATTCAGAAATGTGACTTCATTATCCAGCAATCTCACACTAAACCAAGTGACCTCAACCAGAGAATGCCATCATCACTACTATGGAAGGCTGAGATGGTCCTACTGTGGAGTAGGGCGAGTTCAGGAATTCTCCTCAGCATCCTACCATGTCCAGAATGCTCCTCACCCCATTGAGCAATCTATCCCCAAATATCAATCGGGGATAAGATGAGAAATTCAGCTTAGGGTGTGGGCCACAAAATTCATGAGCTTCACTGACAATAGACTATAATTCAATTGGCCACTAGAGGTCAGATCTAGCCTGGAAAAAGAGACAGTGTTAGAAATTCTTGCCTGCTACTGTGAACTAGGTCACAGCCTCAGCTGGAGAAAACCTAGTGATGGCTCTTTTCTGAACCATCTTGTCAAATGACCTTCTAAGTGCTTGTTTAGCTCCTCGCTGGTTTGTGCTGCTCTCAGCTTTGGTGAGAGAAGCTTCTCAATGCAGTAAGCAGTGATTCAAGCACTGTTCTGAGAGCAAGTGCCTGACTGCTCAGCTGGGACATTAGATCAGCCCCAGCCTCAAAGTCTCTGCAGTGAAAAGGCTGTGTAAGAGTCAAACAGTGGGGAATATTGTCCTCTGGACACGACATGGCCATTGTGCTCACAAACCCACAGCAGCTATGGTTACTTACACAGGACCTACACAAGATCAAGCCAGTTAAAAATTCCAACATGGGATTGGGGCCCTGTCTGAGGAATTATTGTCAGTTGATGGCTACTGGGGAAGGAGAGTCACTTTCCTTTGGAGTTCTGACCAGTGGTAGGTCGACATACATCAAAGAAAGGCCCCACACTTGTTCATAAATAGATATCACTAATTGGATTCAGAGGGTTAAAAAAATAAATAAGATATGTATTTTATTAAATCCTTCAAAACAGTCCCTACCTGTCTCACCAGACTTGCTTTGGGCTCCAACAAGAGCTAACAATGTCTCATCTCCCTGTCTGTCTACATTTGTCCCTTAATGGCCTCCTACGAATACTGTCCCTCAGTTTCCTGCTGAAATTCAACAACATTGTATTCCTTTGATCGGTCACCTTTTGTGGTCATATTGCATTGTCTGGAGACTCAGAGAAATGGTCATTAGGAAGGATGAGATTGGGTTTTAATAAAAAGTAGAATTGATTACCACCTGAAGCTAGAACTTCACCAGACACGGTTCTGGGTGTGTACCCAGCTACTTGTAGTCAGATATTTAGTGAGCAAATGCATGGAGGAAGTGTGCTCTTGAGTGCATGTTTTAGAAAGAGTGTGTTAGTTAAAAATTTTCCCCACATTCATGCTCAGATTTCATTTCCCAGTGAAGGCATTTAATCAGAGACTTTGTGAAGCATCCAGTCTCAAGAGCTGCAGTTCACCACATGCAAAATAAGAAAAGCCCCAGAAATCCCTGATTTTGGGCTAAGCACCCCACACTGACTGAGCAGCAACAGGGTCATGTGGATGTCCCACGGCTGAGTCATACCTAGCGTCCTCGGCACCACTGCCTGCAGAGGGTTTTCTGTGAAAACAAAAGTCATTGCTTTGAGGACAGACAGAATTCCAACCAAGAGACCCCTGAGGCAGTACTCCCTCCAAGAAAGAGCACTGTTGTGTTTGGGGTGTGGTTTGACTCAGTTCCCCAAGGGTCACTACTGAAGATTTGGTCCTTGGAGTGTTAATAAGAGGTAGTAGCAGGAAAGGAGTAATGGAAGAGGAATAGCAAAAGCTCTTTCCTGGCTCCTCCCTAGTCTATACAGCTTCCCGGCTCATAATAGGTATCCCTCCCACTCTGGTGTCATCTTTTTTTGATGTATCACCAAAGCTGCCCAGATCCCAAACTGTGAGCTAAATCAATCTTTTTTCTTCATAATGTGTCCAATCTCGGCTATTTCATTTTAGTAACAGAAAGAAGACTAACACGAGTTCCGACATCATTGACCAGTGGAAAAGATCTATCTATACTTTTCCTGAAATGCAGGGAATCCAGGAAAAGTGAGAGAAAATGACTTCAGAATTGCCATGAATGTCATATATGACTATATCTATCCATAAGCAATTCAGCCATTTCCCCAAGTCCAGCATCATTTAAGTCCTTACTGTTTTGTGCGCACGCACACGCACGGCACCTTCTGAGAAGGGACTCACTGGTCTGGAATTTGAAGAGTTGGTTGAGATGGCTAGCCAATAGAGCCCCAAGCATCCTATGCTATGGGATACCTTCTTAGCTATGGGCTTACTAGCAAGTGCCACCACAGCTGGCTCTTTTAATGTGAGTTTTAGGGGTGGAGCTCAGATTCTCACGGCAGCATAGCAAGAGCTTTTACTGGCTAAACCCCCTCTCCAGCCCAGCATTTTGGACTCAGTTATGGCAGAAGATACTATAAAGAAAGAAAAAATGAAAATAATGGTTCTGGAGATGAAACTACTCAAGGGAAATACCAGTGGACATTAGAAACACTAGAACTTTGTTCAGTCCCAGAATGGACTTTCTAGAGCTTTGCCATGCTCTGGAAATGGAAAATTCCATCCAATTTGGAGTATGGGTGGGCTGAGGGAAGGCGACAGGGATGGAAAAGTACAAAGAAACTCAGCAGCAGGCACATTCGAAGCTCGTGTTCTTGGAAACATCTGGAAGTTTCCAGAAGTATTCCTGGCTGTCATGTCTGGGATAAGAGATATTACTAGAACTGAGCAGCTGCAGACTAAAAATGCTGGTTAGCACCCTTTTGCCCAGGATGGGTCCCACCACACAGAGCAGCCTGGATCCAAGTATGCAATGTTATGGTTGAGAGTCCTTGTGTGAGTCGTTCAGGCATACAACCTTAAAATACAAGGAGCAATCACAACGAGCCCAGGGGATCCATGAGTCCTACATTCTTGGGTTCAACCAACTATGAATCAAAACTATCTGTAGACCTGTCCGGCAAGATGCGCCCACTAATGCAACAGTGGCATGAGCATTACAAGAGATTTGAGGTCCGCTCCACAGGAGGGAATTCATGTGCAGATCTGGTCAAAAGCCGATGACTCAGGAAGTAATGAGCTCTAATGAGGAACCTACCATTGCTGCCTTGCTAAATGAACATGTTATCAAACTACCCTTTAAAATATTTTTGTTTATGCACATACATTAGTGCTGTTCTCAAACGTAATCAGAGAAACTTCCTTTTACACTTAGCAAAGACTCACAGCTGATCAAAGTGCTGAGAATAAGTAACTATTGAGTGCCCAGCCCTAGATGGGAAATCTGTATTGACCCCACTACTGTGGCTCAGAGAATGAAATACGCAGAAGAGAAAGTGGAGAGAATGTAAGAGCCAGAAGATGGGGAGGAGTGCTATGAAATGCTATCTTTTGGATATGGCATGGCCATTGCACTCATGAATTCAGTGCAGCTGTGGTTATCAGACACAAGGTCAAGTCAAGGTCACTCAACATTTCAGCAGGCAGCACTGAGCCCAGTAAGTCTAAAAATGAAGAAAAGAAAGAAGAGGAAGATGAGAACAACATGAAGGAGGCAGACATGTTGGTAGGAGTATAAGGGGGAAGCTGAGGGTCAGTATGACCAAGATACATGCATACATGTATGAAACTGTCAAAGAATGAGTCTAGAAAGTTGTGTCATAGTGAACACATATAAACATTTTTCTTGTTGTGGTGCCCGTGTTACACAATACAGCGTAACAATCACTTATTTATATAGTATATGCACTACCTGAAGATGTTATAAGTTATCTAAAGATGATTTAATATGGGAAGGTATGAGTGGGTTCTTTGCAGATATTACGATGTGTATATAAGAGACTGGAGAATCTGTGGAGTAACCCTCAGGATCCTGGAACCAATCCACTGGAGACACCAAAGGCCAACTGTGCTGTGTCAATTGTGCAGATGAGAAAACTGGGGCACAGAGCAGTAGGGTAACTTGCTCAAACCCATACATGTAAGAGTAGAGAGCCCAAACGAACAGCTTCCAGAGTCCCTGTTATCAACAGCTCCACCATTCTGTAAGACATATGCATGGAATAGGCCTAGATCCAGGCATGTCTGCTGCTGTTTTCAGTTCAAATCAAGCACAAGATAAGAAATAAACTTGTAACCCACAGGTGTATTTGTGTGTGCGCATGCACACATGCATATATAAGTGCACACGACTCACAGGTATATTTTTGTCTGTGTGCACACATGTGTACAAGTGCACATGTGACCTAGAGGCACACATGTGTATGCACACATGACCCACAGGCATATTTATATGTATGTATACACATGTGTACATGCACGTGTGACCCACAGGTATATTTGTGTGTGAAAATATGTGTGTGAAAGTGAACATGTGTAAGCAACTGGGTGTGCATGTGAAGCCAGAGAACAACCTTGGCAGTAGTTTCTCAGATGCTGTACACTTTGTTTTTTGAGACAATCTCTCGTTGGCCCAGATGCTACTAGTTAGACCAGTCTGACTGGCAGTAAGGCCCAGGAATCACCCTCCCTGTCTCTGCTGCCCCAGTGCTTTTTATGTGGGTTCTAGGGACAAAACTCAGTCCTTGTGCTTTTAAAGCAAATATTTTCCTAACTGGATCATCTCTCCAACAAACAAGTTTGTTTCTTCCCTCCAACCACAAGAACAAGATTGAACTTAGGCTCCAATCCCCTGCCCACACACAGTCTCTGGAGCTCACTTCGCCTCATTTCCTAAGTAATGGCACCCTCTCCAACACCAAGCTGAAAGACAGAAAGAAAGACAATGCATGCTAAGTTCTGACCTGGGAACAAAAACCACATTATGCAGGTAATCCTCAAAGGTCTTCCTGAACGAAGACTCCTCCAGCTCCTTCAGGATCTGAGAGTCAGTTTTGGGGCAGGAGCAGCATTCGCTGGCTGAGTCGTCGTACTCGCTCTGATTGTGCTTCTGAGAATCATCAGACTCAAAAGGTGGGGACCAGGTCCGTGAGGGGAGCTTCAGCCCTGGGGAGAGGCAGAGCAGAGGGCTCAATCTCCACCAGAACACACATATGCACACACGTGCACACACACCATAAACACATGCATACAACACACACACACACATCTGACAGAACGCACACTCCGCACACATACACACACAGACACACTGTCAGAAAGGCAGAACAGAGTCTAGATTTGAGTTTTAGAATTTTACAGACATACACACACACACTGAAGTCAGAGGTCCATCTTGGGTGTCATACCCTAGGCCACAGCCACAGCCCTTCACTGGGGACTCTAGGCAAGCACTGTGTCACAAGCCATGTTTCCAGACCTCTTCTCACTTCCTGAGACAGGGCTTCACTGTTATCCAGTCTGACACTGAACTCACTCTGTACCCTAGAATCGCCTGGACTGGTGTGCCGGTGTGCATTCTGTGTGTGTATGTTTGTGTTACCTGTATCTATGTACTCTCACCCATGTGGGTGAATACAAATGCCACAGGTTGATATTAAGTGTCTTCTACAATCATTTCTTCATCTTTTTATTGTTATTATTAAGGTAATTTTATGGGGGAGCAGAACAAGCCAAGGTGCACATGTGGAGATCAGAGGACAACTTTCAGGAATCTATTTTCTTCTTCCACCATGTGGATTCCAGGGATTAAAGTTAGTCTGTAAGACTTGGCAGCAAGTACCTTTACTCGCTGATACATCTGCCAGTCCTCCACCTTACTTACTGAGACAGTCTCCTACTAAACTTGGGCCTCATACTTGCTAGGCTGGCTGGCCAGCACACTCCAGAGGTTTGCCTGTCTCTGCCTCCCCAGTATGATGGTTACAGATGCACGCCACCACCCCTGTTTTCTTCTACATGGGTTTTGGGGATCCAAACTCAGACCCTTGTGTTTGTACAGCAAACCTGTTATCCAGCATCATTTCCTTAGGCCCAAATTTATCACAATTTAAAAAAAAAATCAGCTGGTGACACTAATAGAAAGCTATTACTGGTCATTTACACTACTGATTTATGATTAAATAAACATAAAATGTTACTATTTAACTTTGTGTTGCCATTTAGTTAGAGACACTGTATGTTTACAGTGCAGCACAATCATTGCCTCTACCCGCTTCCAGAACTTTCTCATCTTACCAAACTGAAGCCCTGTCCTCTTTCAACACTGACTTTCCATTTCCTCCTAAACTGGTCTCCATACTCTGCCTTCATCCATATAAATTTGACTATAGTTAGGCCTCCCTGTGAGTATAAGCTCTTGTGGGCTGGAGAAATGACTCCATGGGTAAAGTGGCTGCCATGTAAGCATCAGGACCTGAGTTCAGTCCCTGGCACCCACATAACAACCAGACATAATAACACTCATCTTACTCCCCAGTGCTAGGAAAGTAAGAAACAGGAGGATCCCTGGAACTTTCTGGCGAGCCAATCTAGCCAAATTGGTGAGCAGAGTTCACTGTTAGACCCTGCCTCCAAAAACAAGGTGGAAAGTCACAAAGCAAACATCCAACATCAACCTCAAACACAGCCTATTCATGCTTCCAGCAGAGTGTGAATCTGTGCATGTGAACTCTGGGGAGATGGCTCAGTCCAAACACACGAGTAGAAATTTGTATGCATGCATAAACACATATGTGCAAATAAATTCTATGATGATCAAATATCAAACCATTTTTAAACAGTCCTGTTGTATTCATGGATTTAAAGTGGTTTTATGTTCATTCTGAGACAGGGTCTCATACAGCCCGGAATGGCCTCAAACTTGCTATGTAGGTAGTGTGATGTTGAATGCCTGACCTCCCTGCCTCCACTTCCCAAACACTACAGTTACTGGGTCTGTGTGGTGCTGGGAATGGGCCTGGAATTTCTTGCACGCTAGGAAGCCCTCTACCAGCCAAGCTATACCCTCAGCCACTGTAATCACAAGTTTCCATTAACAGAATGAAAGTTTGTTGCAGTTAGCCTGTCACTGTGGAGAACACCTGTCATCGAGTTTGAGGCCAACCTGGGTCACATGAAATCTTGTTTAAAAACAAACAACAAAAACAAATTCAAACTTTTTCTAAATATTAGTGGGGTTGTTTTAAACAAGACAAAAACAAGCAAACAAAGTCTTGGCAATGCTGGAAGCATGGGTAGCAGATGGTTTGGTACACTCACATGCAGAGCCAACAGGTCAGAGCCGAGCCCAGGACCGGACTTGCTCTCAAGTTATATAAAGTATGCAAGGAGATAAATCAACTTGCTGATCCTGGCCCAGGCAGGCATGATGTCACAGGCATGCATATAGCACATGATCTTAGAGTTGGGACTGTTCCCAGGAATCATCTGTCCTCCACCCCTTCTCCACAAAAGGAGACAGACTACTTGCTGCGTGATTTAGCCAAAACCAGACACCAGGCCAGGGATGGATCTGAGCACAGACCTCAGCCACACCTCTCCAGCAGCCCCCTTGGCCTGGTTCTGCAAGATCACAGGCTAGATAAAAAGGAATCAAAGACAAAAGTCACAACTAAATGAACAGCAAATTTTCACCTTCTCAGATCTGATGGTGGATTGTGGGAGTTTGTTTTGTTTTAACACATTTAGTGTGGTGTGTGTGTGCATGTATGCCATTGTGGAAGAGGGGTCAGATTATAGCTTTTGGCCCTGAGTACTGTCTTTGCACCATGTCAGTCTTAGGGATCACTCGGGTCATCAGGCTTGGCAGCAAGCACCTGAGGCATCTTGCTTCCCCACCTGCCAGGTTTCTTTTTTGATAACGCACTTTTAGCTGTTGTGAAATATACAATACAGTGACCATGCAAGGCGACTGCAGAACAGCTGCTGTAGCTGCTACTTCGGAACCCTGTCCACTAGGCTTCTCCACTGTGCTCGTGCACACACACGTACACCTCAGGCTCTACAACCAGTGGTGGGAAGATTTTGAATGTTTCTATCACACGGAAATAGTGAAGACATTCACTACTCAGATTTGCTTTTTGCATAATTTATATATGTCTACGCACTGTGTGGCTCATGGCTGAAAGAAGCATTGGATGTATTTCACCATTATATCTCACCCTTGTTTGTGCTGCAGTCCTGCAGACTGAACCCAGGGCTTTGGACACTCTGGGAAAGTGCTCGGCACACAGCACTGTATTTGGATTTTCAGCATGCAATGTCTAAAGCTGTGTGATTACACTGGGGAGATGATGTCGAGTCATCATCTGGCTCTGTGTGCATCTGTGTGCAATGTCTAAAATGTGTGTGTACACTGTGGAGATGGTGAGTGTGAATCCATGTGAAATGTCTAAAGATCTGTGTGTGCACTGTGGAGATGGTGAGTGTGAATCCATGTGAAATGTCTAAAATGTGTGCGTGCACTGGGGAGATGGTGAGTGTGAATCCATGTGAAATGTCTAAAATGCGTGTGTGCACTGGGGAGATGGTGAGTGTGAATCCATGTGAAATGTNAATGCGTGTGTGCACTGGGGAGATGGTGAGTGTGAATCCATGTGAAATGTCTAAAATGCGTGTGTGCACTGGGGAGATGGTGAGTGTGAATCCATATGAAATGTCTAAAATGTGTGTGTGCACTGGGGAGATGGCAAAGACAGGGCCCAAGTTTGATCCCCAGACCCATGTAAAAAGTTGGTTGTGGTGGGGTACATTTGTAGTACATTTGTAATCTCAGTGCTGAGGAGATGGAAAAAGGCAAATTCTTGGGGGTCACTCATTAGCCAGAATAGCCAGTTTAGTAAGCACAGGCTAGTGAAAGATCTTGTCTCAAATAAAAATAAAAATTCACAAGGCGAGGGCTGGGCTGTAGCTCGGAGGCAGAGTACTTGCCTAGTATGCATGAGGCCCTGGGTTCAGTGCACAGTACCGAAATATTAAAAATAGAAGGGGTAGAAAGATTACTCAACAGGTAAAGAAGCTTGCCCCCATACCGCTTGTGTTTGATCCCTGGTGCCCACGTGGCTAACAAGACAACAGACTCCTGCAAACTGACCTCACACGTCTGCCCACACAGAAAGACTAGGTAAATCAATAAATGGAATAAAAGTATTTTTAATTCAAAGAAATATGGGATGGGGATGTAGCTCTGTTGGTGTAATGCTAGCACCCATGCAGTCCTGAGTTTGAATTTCTGACCCCGCATAAACTCAGTATGGTGGTACAGTCCTATAGCCCCAACACTTAGGAGGTAGAGGCAGGAAGAGCAAAAATCCAATGTCTTCCTCAGCTACATAGTAAGTTTAAGTTCAGTGGTCTTTGTGAGACCTGACTCAAAAAAAAAAAAAAAAGCAAAAAAGTTTAAAAATAAGGTATACAGCATTCTTGGACATACATCCAAAGTTGTTTTTTGAGCTCTACACTCTATACATACATGCACACATGACCTGTACACATACACATATGCACACACACAAAGTGCGTCTTATGTGAGAAAGAATGGAAATAAGAGCAAGTGTGCACATGCACATGTATGTGTGTGTGTAAGCACACGTGCTTGTACAGGTACCCTGGGAAACGGGAAAGGAAACCTGTGTCCCCTTAAGAGAATCAAGATACAGCAACCCCATGACAGTTGCCTGTGCTCACCTTTGAGACAATAATCCAACTCAAACAGCTCGCTGTCCTCTGCCTGCCTCTCCCAGTAGACCAAGTAGTGCGTGATGTTGCCATTGGGGTCAGAGGGAGGCTTCCACTTTAAGATAATCTGAGATGAGGAATTAGAAACTGATATGGGGTCCAGGGGGACAGAAGGATCTGCAAAGGAGAAAAGAAATGAGTTACCATGAAGGAGAGTAGGTAAGTTGTTGGGTGTACCTAAGCAGAGGATTGTAGTCCAACTGAAACCACAGCTACGTCAGCTAGAGTTACTTAACATCAGAGAAAGTAGGTACAGTTAAGTGCTTGCCCAGTCCAGGCAGGAATGACTGTCCACTCACACTGTGGATTATGTGCCCACCATGTGTCATTTACTGCACAGAGCAGCTCTGTCAGATGCCAAAGCTCTTGCTGTTGTAGACACTAGGAAGATGTTCCTGGGGCCAAAGACAGTCGAGGGAAGAGATGAATTCTGGTTAACAGGGGCACAAAATCAAACCAGTCACCTAACACACTTGAAACCACCAAACTGTATCTGTCTTTGAGATAGGCTCTCATGTAGCCCAGGGTAGCCTCAAACTTGAAAAGGTAGCCAAAGATGTACTTCAACTCCTGTTCCTCCTACCTACCTCATGCATGCTTGGATGAGAGACATGCACCCCACTACCTGGTTTATATGGTTGTGGTGATTTAACCTAGGCCTTCATACAAGCAAGGCAAGCACTCTATCAAGCCAGCCACATACCCAGCCCCAGATGCTGTTATTCAGATGTCATGCACCAGCCTTCAAAACACAACCTAAATTCTCCCTCTGAGGAACAGTGGTACCTGCGGCTAGGTAGATGGCTCAGTGGTAATGCACCTGCCACAGAAGCATAAGGACAGTTCAGATCCCCAGCACCCACATAAATGCCAAGTAGTGATGGCTGTAACACTCTACCTATAAACCCAGCAGCCAAAGTCAGAGGATCAGCAACCTCTGGGTGTACTGAGAGAGCCTGCCACAATATATAAGATGGAAAACAATTGAGGAAGACTCCAGTGTCAACCTCTGGCATATGCCACATTCAAAGATGATACACACATGCAACCACGTGTGTGCATGCACACACAGAGAATGTTGGAGGCTGAGAGAGTTGGAGAGGGTGAACATGGAATTCTCAAGGCAAAAGCAAAAAGTGTGCAAAGACCAGGAAGGTAGAAGATTCTAGAAACTAAACTTTGGTCTAGATACTAGATAAGAGTAGAGATGGTGAAGAAGCTAGAACAATGGATTCTGTTCTGTGTGAGGGGGTTGCTTATTCTCTGCATGTTGACATTTGGGGCAGAGAACTCTTTTGTCAACCATTCCACTTCCCAACTGTGACCAGTAAAAATGTCTCTAGACATTGCCAGGCATCCTCCCTTCCTTGGGAGGGACAAAATTATCCCTACTTGAAAACTACTAAGCTAAGAAAAGGGGTTAATCTTGACAGAAATATAATGAAGTTTCTATGAGACACTATAGCCAGAAAGAAAAATTAAAGAGGACGGAGACGAGAGTGGCAATAAAACAAGATGACACCCTGTGGAAGCTGGGAGATGCTCAAATGAAGGCACTCTTTCTATATTTGAAAAGTTCTCGAGACAGAATAGAAAAAACATGCAGTAGTCCCTCCTTATCTATGTGGCACATGTTATAACTGCAGTGGATATCTGAAACCACATACAGCACTGAACCATCAATGCTGCCCCGTATGTGCAGACCTACGATAAAACAACTAAAGTAATATATAGTAACAGAAGTTTCTTTTGTTGTTATTTTCTGGGAGCTTATTGTTTGTTTATTTGTTTGTATGTTTTTAAGACTGAATCTTGGTCCTGCCTTGAAGTGATGTGTCAGACTTTGTTGACTCCCCATGGGAAGTCTTACCCTTTCTGAGAAATGGAGAGGGGGAGGGGCAGCAGGAGGGAGGGAGTGGGAATAGGGATAACTATCTAAAATGAGAAAAGATTGTATTAAAAAAAAATTCTTACATCAAAAAAAAAAAGGACTGGATCTCACATAGTCCAGGTTGGCTTCAAACTTAGTATGTAGATAGAGATGACCCTGAACTCCTGACCCACCTGTCTATACTTTGTTGTTGTTTTGAGATTGTAACAAGGTCTTCATATGTGGCCCAGACTAGTTTCAAACACACAGTAATTCTCTTGCCTCAGCATTCCAAATAATAACACTATAGATGTGTATAAACAAGTCTAGCTCTCATTTTTAATTAACTAATTATTTACTGATTGAATTAACTTCTTCAAAGGTCTCACTGTGTAACCCTGGATGACCTAGAAGTCACTACTTAGACCAGGCTGAGCTTGAACTCAGAGATCCATTTACCTCTGCCTCCCAAGCAAAGCCTCTCGCCGCCCCATGACAAGTGTTGAAGACAGTCTTGTGCAGGTAATCACAGATGTTGAATTTAAGAAGGTATGTGTTAATATATGTGTAGTGTGTGTGCATATGTGTTTTGCATATATGTATTGCATAGATGCATGTGCATGTATGTGGTATATGTCATATATGTGCACATATGTGTGTATGTGTGCTGTAAGTGGTTATATGTGATGTTATATGCATGTTATATGTGATGGGTATACACATGCCTGTGTGTTACTTGTGGTGTCTGTGTGAGTGTTATAAGTAGTACGTGTGTGTTACATGTAATGTGTGTGTTATATGTGGTATATGTGCATGTTCCATGTGGTGGATGGGTATGCATCTATGTTTAAGTGTGTTACATTGTGCTATACGTGGTGTGTGTTACTTGGAGTGTGTGTGCTATATGTGATGTATGTATGTTATCTGTGAAGTGTGTGTTACATGTGGGGTGTGTATGTATGCATGTGTGTGTTAGATGGGTAATGTCTGTGCATGTGCTGAGGCCAGAGGAGGAAGTCTGGCACACCATTCTATCATTGTCTACCTTACTCTCTTGAAACAGGATCTTTCACTGAAACTGAAGCTAGGCTGGCAGCCACCAAATCCTAGTGACCCCCTTGTCCCTGGCCCATATAGACATGCACATGGCCACACTCTGAGGCATGAACATGGTCACTACCAGCTTTCAATGTAGGTGATGGGAACAGCACTCAATCGACCCCACTGAGCCATCTTCCCAGCCCAAGAGTGTTATCCTCTGAAAATATAAGCCTCAGCCTTTAGCTCCTCCAGAAGCCAATCACAGGAGAAAGCCTGTCACAGGACATCACTAAGTTGTCTACCAAAGGCAAGAGAGTCAGTTCAACAGCAAGCCCATATTCACAGGGCACACTTACTGGTGGCATCTGTCTGCACATAGATGATGTCACTTTTGGCTCCGTAGGTCCGGCGTTCATCTGAGAAGGTAACCAAGGTCTTGACAAAGATGGCATATTGGGTCCAGGGCTTGAGACCCCGCATTAGCCACCCAGGGTGGCTTGGGGTTTGAGACTTGGGGTCGTTGGACCTCTGGGGTGGGTCAATATCTACCACAGTCCAGCTGTTGGAGCCACAAGCATCCTGACCATCAAATTCTGTCACATTCTGATAAGGGCTTTTGAGAAATAAGAGGGAGAGCTAGGTTACCGCTGTGTAAATATCAATCCAGCACTAAGTGGAGTGAGGACCTGGAGAGTTACAAGATGTAGACTTACTTCTTTTCTGTTTGGTGTGTGTGTGTGTGTGTGTGTGTGTGTGTGTGTGTGTGCGCGCGTGCGTGTGTGTGTGTGTGGTATTCGTGGCAGTTCACTTGAGTGTATGTGAATGGACGTGACGGAAACCAACAGGTGCCATCTTCCTTGTTTTTTTTCTGGTTGTTGAGACAGACTCTAGTCCTGGCTGGCCTCAAGGTCACATAAATCTGCCGGCCTCTTATCTCCTCATTATTGGGATTAATTGCATTCACACTTGATTCCCACCTTGTGATTTCAGATAGAGTGATCTTCTCTGGCCTGAAATTCACCTCATAGACTAGGCTAGCTAGCCAGAGACCTCAAAGATCTGCCCAGCTGTTTCCTTGGAGCTGGGATTTCAAGTGTATTCCACAACTCATGGCTTTCTGAAAGTGTGAATGTGTATGAGTGTGTTTAACTGTATCCATGTGCCTTCAGGAGACAGAAGGAAAAGCTGGGTCCCCTGCATCCCCTGAATCTGGCGACTGTGAAATGCCAGACTTGAATGCTGGAGACCAAACTGGGGTCCCGAAATGCAGTGAGCACCTGTTGAGCCTCCTCTCCAGTTCCCAGAAGTGAACTTTTTCCTATTTCCAATTCTGAAATGCAGGTCTGCTGCAAAGCCAGCAGCACTGAGGTCTGAGAAACCCATGATGCTGACTCCAATCACTCCAGTCACCACGCACCGTATCTCAGCCTACCAAATAGCCATGGGGTAAATGACTAAGAGTGCAGCAAAACCAGTTGGGGTTTAGTAACTTAGGTGTCATCAATGAATTTCCTTTCTATTTTTTTCCTTCCCCAACATTGTCTGTTTACTATATTCTCAATATGAGTTATCAACATATGACCACTGGGCCTAGGGAGAGGGCTCAGTAGGCAAAACATTTGATGTACAAACATGAGGACCAGAGTTCAATCCCTAGCACACACGCAAAGGTCAGCATCTGTAATCCCAGCACTAGAAGATGGAGACAGGTACATCTCTAGTCGGAATTAATAGGAAGAGCTGTGAAATGCTGACTTCTAGACATGACATGGTTGCTGCACACATCAACCCAGACCAGCTGTGGTTGCCTGCACAGATCAAGCCAGTCAACATCCCAGCATGGATGGTGGAGGGCTTCAAGGTACTCCCCTAGCCAAGGAGTAGTATGTAGCTGCTAAGGGAGCCTAAGTCACTCCCCTTTGGGAACATGGACACTGGTAGGTTGTACGTGCTCCAGTGGATGGGTTCACATGCATGTACATATGGGCAGCACCAACTGTATTAAAGGGGTTGTCAACAACACACAGAGAACACAAAGTTGGGAGGGAAATGGGATGGACACACTAGGGAATGTTGGAGGCAGAAAGTGGTGGATGGATATGATCAAAATACATTACATAAATATATGAAGATTTAAAAGCACACAAGATATTTTCTTATTTTAAAGGAGAGTGTGAACTAAGCACCAATTCATCTCTCCACTTCCTGACTGCAGGTGCAGTGTATGCAGCTGCTTCACACTCCTGCTGCCATGACATCCCCACCTCACAAGCTGTGAGCCAAGATAATCCCTTCCTTACAGCTTTGTCTGTCCCTGCAATAAGGAGCATACCGAATAGTCCACCTCCTTCTACTTACGCCTCTTTGTAGAAGAGCATGAATCCCAGGAGGTCTCGGAAGTCAGGGGGCCAGTAGGGCTCCCATCTCAGCAAGATCTTGTCAAAAGATGTCCGAATGAAAGAAAATTTAAGTAACTCATTTTCACCTAGAAAGGTTCAAGAGAAAAAAAGTCAGGCAATTGGAGTTATGAATAGCTCACTTCAGAGCAAAGTATTCAGCCTCCTGCTTCTTGGGGAGGAATTAGATTGAGGGGTGGAGGGAGTCCTAGCTTCACTTTGTACTGTGATACAATACTGTGGCAAAAAGCAACTTAAGGGAGGAGGAGATGTTTGATTGTTTGTTAGGTGAGAGTCTATCATATTTCACGGAAATATATCTCATCATCCACTGTCAATGGCAGAGACAGATAGATGCATGGGGGATGTCTGCTTGCTGCTTATACTTAGAGAGTTTCTCCACTCTCATATTGTTTAAGATCCAGGCCATGAAACAGCTCTTCTCACTTCAATTAACAGTCAAAATAAACCTACTTGATGAGCTCTGGGCCAGCAAGAAACCACCAAAATGACCAATTGTTAACCACGAGAATGTTCCACAGATACGCCTACAGGCCAACCTGATCTGGACAGTTCCTCAATTATGATTATTTTTCCAGGTGATTCTAGATTGTGTTAAGTTGAAAATTAAAATGGATGTATATAATCTGCTACTGCTTACATAGGTCTTGTCCACCTAAGCAGAGAAATGATCTTGCTGAGTTTGAAAGGTAGGGAGTCAGCAAATCAATTAGGTGTTGAAGACTCAACCAAATAAGATACTCAACTGAACTGCCAAAGCAAAAAGGACAACTAGTCAGCCATTTTTTTTTGAGCAAAGGGATCATCTTTTTTTAATGTATATGTATACATATGTGTATATGTTCATGTATGTGCAGGTGTGATGGCTAATCTTAGTTGTCAACTTGACACATCCGGGAAGAGGGAATCTCAAATGCAGAACTTCCTCAATCAGATTGGCCTGTTGGCCTCTGGTCATGTCTGTGAAGCAAGGAAGGAAGGGCCCAGACCACTGTATGCAGAGCCATCCGTAGGGAGGTGGCCCTGGGCTATATAAGAAAGTTAGCTGACATAAACAGCACTTTTCCATGGTCACTGCTTCAGTTCCTGCCTCTAGATTCCTAACTTGAGTTCTTGCCTTGATCTCCCTGAATGATGGATTGTGCCCTAGGAATATAAGATAAAATAGACACTTTCTTCCCCAAGATACTTTTGGTCAGAGTGACAGAATTGAACCATCTCTCTAGCCTCAAACTTAATCTTGTCATTTCTTCCCTGGTGATAAAGCTTGTTGCATGATTTCATCAACCTTGACCCCTCAGCATTAGCTTTATGCTTATGTGGCATCAGACACTGTACTTTGTGCAACTGACTCAGATAAGATACATAAAACCTGCCTCTGGCGGGCTGGGGAGACAGTTCACTTGGTGAATGCTCTTTTTGTAAGGCCGAGGACCTGAGTTATGTCCCCAGAATCTCATTTAAAAAAAAAAGAAGAAGAAGAAGGGAAAAAACAAACAAAAAGAAAAATCTCCAGCCATCATGGGTGCAGTGGTTTGAATGAGAATGGCCCCCATAGGCTCATATGATTGAATTCTTGGTCCCCAGTTAGTAAAACAGGGGAATCCCTGAATAAAGGCAGGGACAGACCATTGTGTGAAGCTGTGAGGACGAAAGCTGGACAGTACTGGAGACCCCAAGATGCTGGAGATGCCATAGCCATGGGATATCTGTCAAGGATAGTTGCCCAAGAGCACCAAGGGTGTTGCATTCAGCAAAGTTGGAAAGGAAGAACTGTCTAATACAGAATTTGGAGTTTGCCCAGCTAGGCTTCAATCTTGCTTTGGTCTAGTATTTCCTCACTATGCTCTCTTTCCTCCCTTTTGGAATGGTAATGATATCCTCTGCCACTAAACGTTGCAAGTATGTGATCTGCTTTTTGATTTTACAGGAGGTTACAGTTAAGAAATTTTCTTGCGTCTCAGAAGAGACTTTGGATTTTATCTTATTCTTTTATTAATTTATTTATTTGTTCGTTTTTCAAGACAGGGTTTCTCTGTGTAACAGTACTGACTGTCCTAGAAATCACTTTGTAGACTAAGCTGCCCTCGAACTCATTGAGATCCGTCTGCCTCTGCCTCCCAAGTGCTGGGATTAAAAGTACGTGCCACCACTGCCCAGCAAGACTTTGGATTTTTAAAAAGTGTTGAAACTATGGGAAACTTTGGAGACTTTTGAAGTTAGAATAGATGCATTTTGCACAGGGAGTGGATTGTGATGGTTTGAATAAGAATGGCCTCATAGGTTTATATGATTAAATGCTTTGTCCACAATAGAAGTGTTTAAAAAGAACTAGAAGCTGTGGCCTTGTTGTAGGAAGTACGTCACTGGGGGTGGGGTTTGAGATTCAAAAGGCCATCCCAGGTTCAGTTTCTCTCTTCTCTCTACCTGCTGCCTATGTATTAGGAGGTAAGCTCTCAGCCCCAAGCCTGCCTATCTACTGCCATGCTTCCCACCATGATAATGGACTAAGCTTCTGAAACTATAAGCCAGCTCCAATTAAATGTTTTCCTTTATAAGAAATGCCTTGGTCATGAGTCTCTTCAGAGTAATAGGACACTGACTAAGACAATAATGCATACTCCCAACCCCAGCACTGAAAAAGTAGGAAAGACAGATCCCTGTGGTTCTCTGACCAGACCCACAAAGCCTACTGGTGAGCTCTAGGCAGCAAGAAACCCTTTCTAATAAAAAAAGAAAAACAGTGGATGATGCCTAAGGAATGACACCTAATGTTGTCTTCTGTCCTACACAGACATATACACAGACACACACACACACACCCCTGTGGACACAGAGATGTGCATGTGTACACACACACATGTGCACACATATGCACACACATACACACCTGCCTTTGGTATTTTAAAACTCCTCTCCCAGAAAGCTGTAGCTCAACAAAGGACAATGGTACTTTCCTGGGGACTAGGATAGTGGCCGAGAGAGGGCAGCCATTAGGGACATAGGAGATGAAGAGACTTACAGGATGCTTGGTCTCCATTGGTCTTCAGGGCAATGTCGTTCCTCTCCTGGCGGCCCTTAGTTCCGGAAATCTCTTCCATCTTATGGATTTCTGACAAGCAGAGTTTGGGGTTGTAGTGGAAGAAGAGCTTGCCCTGAGTGATGGTGAGGTTGTGCTTGCTCCAGTCCCAGAGCTGCCTGAGGTTCTGGTTGTCCAAGGCATAGAAAGAGTAGTTCCTGCAGATACACACAGGGCTAGTCACTCCACAACCCATCGCCGTCTTCAATTCCAAGATGCCAGGGGCCACACAGTACACTCAGTGGGTTGTAATTTTGTTTTAAAAGAAAAGAAATGAACTTGAGAGGGAGTAGGGGTGAGGTGTATCTATGAGGAGTAAGAGGGAGGTGTAGGGGCTGATTATGATCACAATATACTGTATGTATATAAGAAATTCTCAAGAATTAATTGTAAATATCACGGTTAAATAAAAACTAAAAACTAGGCATCAAGGGCCAGACCTAGAGTTGACCTTCAGTTTAGCTGCGGGCCTAGTTCTAGCCACTTGCTTTGCACAGACTCACAAATTATTTTTGGGACTGTGGAGAACAAAGAAATTCATAGGTTTTCATGGCCAGGAATGTGTAGAGCACTCTCCTAGAATCCCTCAGTGAGGGGCTAGGGGTGCAGCTAAGGGGTAGAGCTTCTGCCTAGCATCCGCCAGTGAGGGGCTGGAATGTGGCTCAGCAGTAGAGCCCCTGCCTAGGATCCCCCAGTGAGGGGTTGGAGGCATGGCTCAGTGGTAGAGTGCTTGCTTAGCACGCACCAGGCACTAGATTCAATAATCAACATAACAAAATAAGAGGGAAAAGAAAAGGAGGTAAAGTCGAAGGAGCAGGTAGAGGTGGAAGGGAGGTAGGGGTGGGGGTCAGACTGGGTTTTGGAAGGGTAAAACAAATGTGACCCAGGCAATAAAAATAGGAACAGAATTCAAGTTTAGGGACTACTTCTCAAAACACCACATGCCAAACTTCTGTTTGTTTGAGCAATTTAGGCAGGTTCTGTGGGACCTGGAGGAAAGCAGAGCAAATGAGAGTCCCAGAAAAAAAAGGATGGATAACTGGGATCAGAAGGACATTTGTTTGCTGTATCTGAAGTTCCCAGTGGTCACCTGAGGAAAGCAACAGAGACAGGCTTGGGGTGGTGGGTAAGAAGAAAATTGGGACTGAATATTTCAGCTTATATAGGGCAAGATCCCAAGACACAGGCCATGGCCGAGAGTCCCACTGCCAACTCAGAAGATATGGAGACTGAAAGGGAAATGAGAAAGGATACCTAGGGGTGGGTGGAGAATGCCTTGAGGAAATGGAATTCCAGGGGCCAGGAAAGATGAGGATCTCAACAAAGAGCAGGGGTGGTCTCTGTTAAGAGGTTGATGAGCAAAAGTTCTTGGGGTTGGGGGACAGCGACATCATGAACACATCTTATGTTGAGCCTTCTACAACACTGATTTCAATGACTGTGGAGAGGTTGGAGTGTTGCAGGCCCAAAGTCTAATTACAATATATCCTGGTCTGTCTTGAACTCCCCTAATAGTCACTCCTTGCCCACCTCTGTGTCTGACCAATACCCTTGTGGCTAGCATGTAATAGCATGCAATATCCTTTAGGGATGTACTAGCATAGCAGAGCATTAGCTTCCATGAACCAAAACACTAAGAATGTCATAGGATAACACCTGAGGCCTATAGCAGAGATTTCTCTGGTTTGCTGTTAGGCATCTCTTTGATGTGTCTACCAACATTTTTTAAAAAGACCTTGGTTTGGGACTTTATGTGTTCTATTAGTATAAAAACTTCATGAGACTGTTACCACATTGGCATATGCAATTTGGGATTACCTTTATCAGTGTTCCTGGGCCATGCTACTCATGATTGGCTCCATAATAAACTATCTCTTATCCCTTTGCGGTGAGAGTAGGAGTTCTGTATTGACATAACCAAGAAGTTTCCAAACATGGCTGTAACCAGGTATTTATCATACTCCATTCTCAGCGTAGCTGCGACAGATGCACACGCCATTAGCAAATTCCAGCCTCTGGTTTCCCAGGAAGACTGGAAAGTAGACTTTTGTGTTTCCTGGCTGGATGGACATTCAGGAGTGCTGCAGACTGTCACCTAACAGATGCTTCATTTTGGTTCAGTTGGGTTTTTAAAAAGAAAAACCCTAAAGGGTGTATTTGTGAATATGTGTTCACGAGTGGGGAGGACAGAGGAAAACCTTGCTGCCGTCCCTTATACCTCATCTACCCTGGGTTTCTGAGTCAGGGTCTCTCCCTGGCCTCTGACCAGGGAGCGCCAAGGATCCACCTGTCTTTTCTTTCCAACACAAGTAGGTTCCTTTTTTTAAACCTGTGATCAAACTCAGGTCTTAACGTTGCAAAGTAAGCAGTTTACCCAGTGAACCGTCTCCCCATCCCTCTGTTGTCTCATCCATGAGTTTCTTGGTTGGCAGCCACAAACATAGCCAGGTTCACATACCCGATTTCCAAGGTCTCTCCTCGAATCAGATGAAGCTTCCGGAAGAAAGAAAGCGATACTAGAGCATAGGAACGCCGGATTTTTAGGAACCCTGAAATTTCTTCAATGAGGCCAAGGTTAGCCTCCAGCTCAGCTGCCAGATTGTCTACAGAAAAGAGGAAACACCCATGAGTTTCTGCAGGAATTTTTATCCAGTGAGTGTGTGTGTGTGTGTGTGTGTCTATATGTCTGTGTGTCTGAGTGTCTGTGTGTATGTATGCGTGTGTGCCTATGTCTGTGTGTCTGCGTGTCTGTGTGCGTGTTCCTGCCTTCCTGGTGTGTGTGAATGTATGTGTGTGTGTATTCCTACCCTTCTGGTGTGTGTGTATGTGTGTCTGCTTGTTATGTTGTTTTGTTTCTTTAGACAGATTATGTTACCCAGGCTGGTCTGAACTTAAGCAATCCTCCTATCTCAGCCTGTTGAAAAACAGACCACAGGACCCAAGTGAATGTGGCCATGAAAGTTGAGAGGAGAAAGTGTGGAATACCCTGGGCTCTTTACCTTCCTGCTCACAGTAAGTGGGGGACCCTCCTATGAGTACTCACTGCCCCCTCGAATGTTGATGATCAGGCTGCCATTGATCACAGTGCAGCCTCGGAGCTCCTGGGCAGATGTCACAGAGTCAATGGTCTTCTCGCCGTCGAGGATTTGGCAGACCTTAGGACAGGGTCCCAAACATGGGGTGCACATCAAGCTGAGAATGGAGCAAAGAAAGAGAAACATATCAATCAGGTGCATAGGGTTCCTTTGCCCACTGTTTGGAGTACAGCGTGCTTCACGGGGACCCCGTGGCAATGACTCTACAGTGGAAGGGCTGAGCACGGCACCTGTCCTAGTTCGCTTCAGATGTCCACAACCTAGAGTCATCTTGAGGGAAGCTCAGCTGAGGATTGCCTAGATCAGATTGGCCCATGACCATGGGGAGTTATCTTGATTTTGATTGATGTGGGAGGGCCCAGTCCACTGTGAGTGATACCACTTCCTAGGCAGGTGAGTCTGGGCTGTGTAACAACACTATCTGTATATGAGCCAGAAACTGAGCCAGCAAGCATCACTGCTCTATGGTTTCTGTTTCAGGTTTCTGCCTGACTTCCCTGAGGCATAGACTGTGAGCAGGCAGTGTAAACTGAAACATCTCTTTCCTTAAGTAGCTTTTGGTCAGAGCATTTTATCACAGCAACAGAAAACTCACTGATAAAGAACTCAGAATAACTGAAACCAAGTTTATCTTCACAGTGGTAATCAAGCGCCCTTGGGCAGTATAGGATGCAGAGCAAGATCACCAACAGCATCCCATCTCCACGTTGCCACAACTAAAAACGTTTCCAGATGTTAGAAGCTGTCAAATGCCTCCCACATACTTAGAATAGCCAATTAGCCCCTTTAAAAAAAAAATCACTGCCCAGTGTTTGTTAATGCAAACTAAACACACACCCCAAATACCTGGTTCTCTTTGTTTCAGAAAGAAGTAGCTCTTCATCCTGCCAGACACCTTGGTGTGGCCATAGCTGATGGAGTGTTTTAATGAATCTATGTGAGTTTCCAGAACTCTGTTCTTTAAAACTCCAAGAATCGTGTTTCATACCTGCCTGGGACTCAAGCAGGCAATCTCCACTCTCATTCCTGTCCTCCATTACAAGTTCTCCAGTCTGATCTCAGCCCTGCAGCAGACTGTTTGCAGGGGCCTGTCCTTACTCCCTAACTCCAGTACCTGAGGACTTAGCCAGACCTTGGTATGGACTCAGCTTTCCTTCAGGCTGTGGACCCTCTCAACCCCTACTTCTAGCCCATCCCCATTCCTCTATGTCAGCCCCCAATACCTAGAAATATTCTCTACCGGAGACCCCCAGTAGCCACACACAGTATGAACTCAGGCAGGAGAATCACACAGTCCTTCCTCTCCTCCTTTATGATCTCTCCATTATCGCCCTCAGCCCTATAAAAAAAAAAAAACTGCCTACCAGGATTTTACAACTCAACTCCCTTCACTGAACATTCCAACTCTTGATTCAGGCCCAGGGCCCTTCTGGGCCTTTCATTCCTGTCTCCCCAGACCCCTCTTCCCACACCTCCAAATCCCTGGGGACACCACCTCTAGATAAGAACAGGATCCCTAAGCTCTTTCCTGAAGTCCCTCTCAGCTTTTCTCCCAGTCCACCTCCACCGCTTTCTGCCACCCACTGGGCTGCAGAAGCACTTCCAACAAGGCAGTCCACAGCCATCACACTTTCCTAAGATACAGAGATAGCAACAGAAACCAAAAAATGAACAGTCACCCAACAGAGGCAAGACCAGATATGAGCACCTAGAATCACCTAAAACACCACCCGGAGGCGTAGACACCAGCACAAAATGACTACCAGTTGCAGAATATTTGTTTACACTGTAAAGATAGATCTTTGCCAAGGTGCCTTCTGATTGGTTTAATAAAGAGCTGAATGGTCAATAGCTAGGCAGAAGAGGTTAGGCGAGACTTCCAGAGATACAGAGGACTCTGGGAAGATAGAGTGTATATTAGTATAAACGGGTTAGTTTAAGTTATAAAAGCTTCTTAAGAACAAGCCTAAGCTACAGGCCAAGCCCTCATAATTAATAAGAAGTCTCACATTATTTGGGAGCTATCTGGTGGGACAGAAAAAGACTCATTACAACCAGCTGCATGAAGAGGTAATGGAAAACATGTAAAGGCGGAGCTATTAGAACTAGTGGTTCTCAACTTTCCTAACGTTGTGATTCTTTAACGTTTGTGACCCACAACCATAAAATTATTTCATTGCTACTT
>JAQHUG010000433.1:1297944-1310641 GCA_028555095.1 Dicrostonyx torquatus | reverse complement strand
CCTACAGCTGACAAACACTTAGCCTTCCTATATACAAATGACAAACAGACTGAAAAAGAAATCAGAGAAGCAATACCTTTCACAATAACCTAAAAATAAATAAATAAAATATCTTGGGGTAGCTCTAACCAAGCAAGTAGAAAACTTGTATAATAAAAACTTTAAGGCACTGAGGGAAGAAATTGAAGATGGTATTAGAAAATGGAAAGATCTTCCATGCTCATGGATCAGCAAAATTAATAGAATAAAAATGGCCATCCTACCAAACGCAATCTACAGAGTCAACGCAATCCCCATCAAGATCCCAACACAATTCTTCACAAAAGTTGAAAGAACAATTTTCAGATTCATATGGAAACATACACACACAAAAACAGAATAGTTGAACAATCCTGAATAATAAAAGAACTGCCAGACTACTAATTGTACTACAGATCTACAGTAATAAAAACACCATGGTATGAACATGAAAACAAAGATGGTGATTGATGGAACTGAACCGAAGACCCAGACATAAATCCAGCAAACCTATATACACCTGAGTTTTGACAAAGAAGCCACACATATATCCTGGGGGAAAAGACAACATCTTCAACAAAAGATACTGGTCAAACCGGAGGCTACATGGAGAATATAGACAGGCTCGTACTTACCACCCTGAACAAAACTCAAATCCAAATAGATCAACAACCTCAATATACAGCCAGATACATGAATATGATTGAAGAGAAAGTGGGGAACAGCCCTGAACTCATTGGCACAGGAAAATACTTTCTGAAAAGAACACTGATAGCACAGGCACAATGATTAACAATTAATAAATGAGACCTCATGAAACTGAAAAGCTTCTATAAGGCAAAGGTCACTGTCATTCAGACAAAGCAGCAGCCTACAGAATGGGGAAAGAATTTTACCAACCACACATCTGATAGAGAGCCAATACCCAATATATATTAAATAAATAAAATCATAAAATTCTCAGATAAATGGATGGAACTAGGAAAAAGAATGATCCTGAGTGAGATAACGCAGACCCAGAAAGACAAATATGGTATGCACTCACATATAAAAAGATGTTAACTGGGGCTGAGAGATGGCTCAGTGGTTAAGAGCACTGCCTGCTCTTCCAAAGGTCCTGAGTTCAATTCCCAGCAACCACATGGTGGCTCACAACCATCTGTAATGAGGTCTGGTGCCCTCTTCTGGCCTGCAGGCATATACACACAGACAGAATATTGTATACATTATAAATAAATAAATATTAAAAAAATAAAAAGATGTTAAAAATAGGCAAGCTACTATAACCACAAAGGCTGGGTGCAGAGAAGTAACTAGGGAGCAGGGAAGGATATCTCAAGGAAGGGGAAATGGAATACATAATTATGAATGGAGGGAGGGATTCGGGGATGGGGAGAGACTAGAACAGGAGGATTCAGGGAGAGGAGAAGAGGGAAGTAAGGGAGGAAATACAGAAAGGAACAGCTAACACTAAGAAACACTGAAGGAGCCATATGGAAACCAACTACAGTAGAAGCTTCTTAAAATATATACATACGTAAAAGAAATCTAATGGGGAGAAAATGCCTCAACCAGAAATTTCTAGCTACCAAGTAAAACCTCAGGACCAAGAATCCATTACACCCAATCAAGTAGTTAGACACAGAAAGGAGACCCCCCTCCCAAGAAATCCCCACACAACTCAGGCTATTGCCAATAAGGCTATAGGTGGCTCTCCACAAACTGATGGTAAGGCCCTATTACTAAAGACAGCAGCAACACATCTCATTGATCATGAGAAGTCGAGCTTATGCTTATGGAGAGTCTTTCTTTACCCTTGCTGACTAATGTTCACAGTATTGGGAGGTCCTCTGCATGCCACCAACCCAAACAAACCCTTCCATCTATGATGACCTGCCTGCATGACAACAGGTGCAATAGCGGCATAAAAGTGTAACCAACCACTCTGTGGTTAGATGTAGGGCCATTCCATTAGATGAAACCCATGCCTGATACTGCTCAGGTGTCTAAGAATCTGAGAATAGCTAGGCCATGGACCTAGGTGAAAACCAAACACTATTGAGCCAGACAGTGATGGTGCATACCTTTAATCCCAGCACTTTGGAGGTAGAGGCAGGCAGATCTCTGTGTGTTCAAGACAGCCTGGTCTACAAAGCGAGTTTCAGGATAGCCAGAGATGAACAAAGAAACCTTGTCTCAAAAAAAGAAAGAAAAGAAAAGAAAGAAGAAAGGAGGGAGGGAGGGAGGGAGGGAGGAAGAAAGGAAGGAAGGAAGGAAAAGAAAGGAAAAAGTTAGCAATAAAATGACTCCTGAGGACATTCCACCATACTCTTAGATCAGTGTCTTAGTCAATCAACATCAAGAAGCTTTCTCCTGCAGGAATTGGGAACAAATACAGAAACCCACAACAGAACAATGTGCAGAGGGTCACCATCTTGGTTATTGTGAGCATTAAAAAATGCTTTTTATTTAAATCCAATGTCTTTTTCTTCTTTTGAATGTATATGTATGTGTGCTATGTATGCATGTACATACCTATGTGTGAAAGCCCACAGCTGATACTAGATGTCTTCCTCAATTGTTAACTATCATATGTGTGCTTATATATACAGAGAGGAGACAGATAGATAGATAGACAGACAGACAGATAGATCATGTGTAGCATGAAGGTCAGAGGAAAACCTTTGAGTCATTTTTCTTCTTCTGTGGTACTAAGGGTTCAAACTTAGGATGTCAGGCTTGGTTGTAAGCACCCTTACCTGTTGAACCACCTCACCAGCCCTCCATCTAACATACTGAATTAGGATCCCTCACTTAATTCAGTAGATGGCCAACTAGCTCTGGGGATCCCTGTCTCCACTTTCCAAGGCTGGGATTACAGCCTGGCAGTTACGTGGGTCCTCAGAATCCAAATCCTGCTTTATCTGGTGGGTCATCTCTCCAGTCCTAAAGTCAATGTCTTTTAAACAAAAGTCTTGACAGAAACCATCAGTCCCTAAAATCATTCTTGAAAAACCGAAATGGACAAACAGAACAGTGTTTCTTTCTCTAATCTTCCTGTTTAACCTCCTCCCGCCCACAAAATGAAAAAATAAAATAAAAAATAAAGTCCCATTCAACACAGAGACTGATTTATAGAGGTCTATTTGGGCCAACAATACTTGTTGTTTCACTTCTTTGGGTTTTTTTTTTCAATTTATTTAATAAAAAAAATGAGCAAAACAAAACATATTGTACTTTTAGGTTTCATAAACACTAAAAAAAAAAATCACAAGAGCTAAAATAAAAATTGTTTTCCTTCTTGTCCTTTCCACCCAGGGAAATAAAATTTCCCACCAAAATCAAAACACTCTTTTGCCCGCTCACTTGGCTAGCGCCCAAGTCTGAGAGGAAGAATTTTGACGTCAGCAGGTCAGCTCAAGGCCTTGCAATGTGCGTCTGTTTCTGATTTGGTTTTCTGTTCTTTGCTGGACATTCCCCACCACACCTCCCTTTTTTTAAAAAACCCTAACACCAAAAACACAAAAGAGATTTAAAACAACAACTTGGTGAAAGTCCCAGACACTAAAATATCTCATCCACAAAGTTGAGGCCTTGAACAAAGCATCTGGGGTGTATATATAGGAAGCCTGACTCATCACCAGGAGAGAAGTCCTGTTTCTCATCCAAGTGGTAGGAAACGGCTTGATGGTGCTGATCCTGGAAGAACAGTCAAGCTCTGGGAACAGTGTAGGCGTAAGGCACCCCCTCCCCAAGACAGAGTGTTCCCAGGTTGTGTTGGGGTCAACTGGGGTAGGATATGGACAACATAGCTACCTTCCTGGATAACAGTTATTCCCTGAGCCAGGAAGGAGGGTGCAGGGGAAACGAAAGAATTCCATCTTCAACTGTACGCACGGCACTCAGAAACAGGGTGTTCATGAGGAGGAACATTTCCTTCTGATCAAGCCATCACCAAATCCCAGGACACAGTATTAAAGAAAACAAAAACGAAAACAAACAAGAAAAACACTACTGATGAGAGCTGGTAGATCACTCAGTTGGCAAAATACTTGCTGTGCAAGCATGAGGATGTAGGTTTGCTTTCCCAGCACCCGAAAGAGCCAGAACAGAAGTCACGCCTGTAATGCCAGCACTGGAGAAGCAGACACAGGAGTATCCCAAGCTCTAGAGCCAGTGAGAAACCTTTTCTTAAAAGAGGAGCTAGAGTTGGATTAAATTAAAATTCAAGTGGGAGCTGGAGACATGGTTCAGTGGTCCAGAGAACTTCCAGAGGTCCTGAGTTCAATTCCCAACACCCACACTGAGGGTTACAGTCACCTGTAACTTCAGCTCAAAGATAACTGATGCCCTCTACTGGCCTCCCCAGACACCTCCACACACATACAGACACTGCACATACATACATATACATGAATAAAAAATAAAATATTTAAACTAAGAAGGACAGTAATTGAAGAAAACATCCAACATCAACCACTGATCTATACACACACAAGCATGTATACATGTACACACACGTGTACCCATCTGCACATATACCTGTCCACACACATGAACACATACACACATATACATACACATGCCCACCTGCACACAATGCCAGCACACATGAACACAAACACATACATGTGCACATGCCCTCCTGCACACCCAGGTTCTCACATGTGTGCACACTTACACATGCATGCATGCATATGCATACACACTCTTGTACACATGTATGCATGCTTGTATATATAAAGTGAAAAGATGTAAATGGTGGTAACCTCATTCTTAGCCAACACACTCAGGTTTAGTACAGTTGGAACTGATAAGGCTTCATCATCAGTTCTAAACAGCAGTTAATAGCATTTTGTGGTTTTCTTGAAGGTAGTATATGTTTCTCTCTTTTGAGACAGGGTTCTATATAGCTCATGCTGGCCTTGAACTCACTACATAGCCAAGGATGACCCTGAATGTCTGATCCTCCTGCCTCTACCTCCCAAATGCTAGGATCACTGGTGTACCTCCAGGCCTGATAAATTCGGTGCTGAGGATGCATCCTAGCCAAAGAGCCCTCTTTAACAGCTTTAACTACATCACCAGCTTCCATCCAGCTACTTCCCTGGACCCACGCATAGGACTCACTTGCTGGAATTCATTGTATAGCCAGAAGGACACTCAGGGATGCACTTGTTGTTGTGAATGACGTATTGGTGACAGCCAGGCTTCCTAGAGTTTCTGCATTTGTAGTGAAGGTCTTGGCAGAAGCTGAAGTTCACACAGCGCCAATCCTGGAAGTGGTAGTAAGGGGGCGGGCAGGTCTCCACACAGCGACCATCCAGGTAGAAGTTGCGACAGGCCACACACTTGGTGGGGTCATCGGGTTCCGAACAGTTGCCTAGGCACTCCTTGTGGCAGCACAGGCCTTCAGCTGTGCAGCCATGAGACTTACAGATGGTCGGACAAACTAGAGACAAAGAGAAAAACAAAACAGCTGGTCAAGGACTCTGTCCAAGTTCTGCCTGCAGAAACTGCCAAACAAAATAATAACAATAATAGCCACACTTAAACAGCACTTGGCACGTGCCTGACTGGTCTATAAAAAATGGCAGTAGCCCCCAAAGCAAGTCTGCACTTGGCAAAAGTTAAACAATCACCTGAGCGAGGGGAGGGCAAGAGGCCTAATACACAGCATGTGCCAGTTACTACCACCAGCTTCAGGCTACTGAGAGGAAGTCAAGGAACCAAGTCCTTGACAAGAGACACAATGTAACTCACCATTAAATAAAGTTTTCCATAACCGTACAGTCTATGTCTGTGATAGATACAGTAGTAGACAATAACTTCAAGGGGACACATACTTTTTTTAAATGTTATGCCGAGGACAAGAGAGATGGCTCAACAGCTGCCAGCACTTGTTGATCTTGCAAAGGACTTGAGTTCAGTTCCCAGCACCTACAACAAGTGGGTGGTTCACTGTAACTCCAGCTCCAGGGGATCTGACGGCCTCTTCTGGGCTCAAGAGGCAGCTGCTCATATTGCATATGCACACACTTAAGTAAAAAGAAAATACTTTCTAAAAATGCCATAGAATAGCTCAAAAGTAGTGGTTTCCATAATTTGTTTTACATGTGATTTGTTTTAACTGTAGGTTTGCATAATTTCATTTACTGACTTAATTACTTACCTATTTATTTATATATTGCATTTTTGGGGATAGAGCCCACAACTTGCAAATATCGGGCCTGGTTTCTAGCATTGAGCTACACCCCAGTCCTTCATTGGTGGATTCTAGGTAGGCCCTCTACAACTGACCCATGCCCCCAATCCTTCAGTGGCTCTACCACTAAGGCACATCCTCTGCCCTTATATGTATTTCATTTGAAGACAAGTTCTCCTTAAGTTACCCAGGCTCTCCTGGAACTCACTCTATAGCCTAGGTTACCTTGTGCTTGTCATCCTCCTCCCTCGGCCTATCACAGGGTTATAGGACCTGTAACCACTTCAGGCTCTGTTGCAACTTAAAAGGAGGATCCTGATCCTGAGGAAGGAGCTGACTTCTACCCCAGTTCCTTCCATCAGTCTTTTCTCTCATTATCTCATTGTTCAACACTTCCTAATTGCTTTTTTTTGAGACAGGGTTTCTCTGTAGCTAGTTCTTGTCGACCAGACTGGCCTCGAACTCACAGAGATCCGCCTGCCTCTGTCTCCCAAGTGCTAGGATTAAAGGCATGTGCCACCAACGCCTGGCTGCCTCTTCATCTATATATGTCAGGGGACAAAGAAACAAGTGTGGAGGCCAGACGACAACCTGGGTGTCAGTCCTCACCTTCCAACCTGGCTCTGCCTGGATTCTGGAGATCTGAACTCAGGAGTCATCTCTCCAGCCATTTCCTAATTGTCCCTTCATTGCATCCCCTCACTTCCCAGGCTGTGTATGAATATCTGTGACTCGGCTGACTCTAGCTAATCCTTTGTCATGTGCCTGATCTGCCCTCTAAGATGCGTCCCTCTCTCCTTTCTGTACACTCTGGAGCGGAATCAGACAGTCAGGGACCAGATTTCTCCCAGATTTTCAAATTTAACTCTCCCAACACTAAATGGGTCCCTGTCTACTAGCCAAACCTGGGGAGAGAAGTGGCCTCCAAGCCAACTCCACATACAAGCAACACTATCCAATTTAGTTCTCTAGCATGACAGAAATATGAGCTGCCCAAAGGGTAGTCTCCTGCGGCCTGGGCTAATGAACAGACAAAGCAAAAACAAATTTTAACTATGGTAAATAACCTAAAAGCTTCCATCAGTGGCTGGGGGGTGTGGCTCGGTGGTAGAGTGCCTGCCTAGTGAACAGAATACTGGCTTTGATGCTAGCATCACAAAACCTGGGCATGGTGGTCCACCTCTGTCATCCCAGAACTCAAGAAGTGGAGACAGGAAAATCTAGAATTCGATATTTAAGGTGGAGTCATCAAAGAAACACCTGGTGTCACCCTTGGGCCTCCACAAGCACATACAAACACACAGAGAGATACATACATACATACCACATATACAAACACATGCCACTTTTAAACAACTTAATTAATAAATAATAAAAGCATGTATCTGGCTGTGCAGCATCCCCATCAGCCATTCACACATAAACCAACTCTCTGTCCCTGCTCATGCTACTCACAGCCCCTCCATGGCACCAAACCCACCTGCCTGTTTTCTGTCTCGGCAGGGACTGTAGATGAGTGTAATCCTTTATTTTTCAAATTTACCCACATGATAGCATATATCAGCAGTTCCTTCTTTCTTTTTAGGGCTGAATTATATTATCTTCACTGATCTAATCATTTAACAGCGGCCACAGAGACAGCCTTTACTATTGGGATATTACACACCATGCTTCTATGGATATGGTGCACAAATATCTCTTTTGGTCCCATTTTCAATTCTCCCATGTATATACCCAGAAGTGGTATAATTAAATGTATATAGATTACACTCCCTGAGCATGAGAAGAGGATGCTGGCTGCTCCACTTCATCACTCTCTATCTTATTCCCTTGAGCCAGAGTCTCTCACTGAACCTAGAGCTGGGCTGGCAATCAGTAAGCTCCAGAGATCTCTCTGGGGTTACAGCACGTACATGACTATTCTTGCTCTTTACATAGATGTTGGGGATTGAGCTCAATTCTTCATGCTTACATATTAAAAACTCTTACTCAGCCTCCTCCCGAAGCCCAACTATGTTAATTCTATTAATTTTTCTAATGAACCACCATACTGTTTTTCTTCAGCCACTGAACCATTTTACAATCCCAACAACCTTCACAAAAACTATGATTTCGCCGGAGGAGCCAAGTTTTTATGTTTCAGTTCAATGCACTACAACTTCAACTGTAATTACTACAGCTAACTCTCAACTCTTCTTTGAGGCAGAACAGATTTGGAGACTAAACATCTTGTCGGGGGAGGCTAAGGAACTGGCCATCTACCTTGAGGGAATGACCTAGAGCTCACCAATGAGACTAGGCTAGCTGTCCAACAAGCCCCACGGACCCTCCCTCCCCACACCAGTGGAGTCCAAGGCTCCATGCACAAGTCCAAGCCTACTATGAAGCCACATCCTGTTGCGGTCTACCCGCCTTTCCTTATGGGCACCAACAACAAACCTAAGTGTAATTCTGCCATGGTCCAACTTGGAGAACCAAGGAGTTTATTGGACGTATGTACAGAGCACGGGGGCTTGGGTGGCCCCAAAGCAGCCACATAACAGGAAGCCTCATCCCAGCATGGACGATGACATCTCCAGGGCTGCACAGATACAGTTCTCCCCTCCATCCTCTACACACCCTAGCACTAAGACCATGAGTCCATGGGCATAAACATCTGACTGGGAGGTACGGGAGAGAGCAGCTAGAATGTTGGGGTGGAGGTAATCCAGTGATCCACACTGCCCCTCATCCTATGAGAGGATATCATATCAACAGTCTGCAGGTCGGACTGGGGCTGGAGCAAGGGGGGCGGGGGAGGTAGACGAAACAGTTTATTGTAGGAGTCACAGCTCCTCTAATGAAGCTCAGAGGACAGCACCCTGCGACACCTCCCCCAGTCCCTTCCCTGCTATCATGAGTCCAGGAACACAGAAGGCAAAGCCAAGCAGGGCCAACTGTGCCAACAACGTTATCATCGTTAGTCTGGCTCTGTCTAGGGAGATCTGAGGGCTGAAATTCAATTGGAGGAAGCAATAATTAAAGCAGGCGATTATCTTAGGCTCACAAAGACATGGACTCTCCCATACAGCACACATAAGAGCAGGAAGAAGCCCATTTCCTGGGCCAGGGCTGCAGCTGAGGGTCAGCCTTTTTCATTCACAAGAAGCTTCATCAAAGCCCTAATAAACACTTCCCAAACACATAAGCTCTGCAGCCCACACAATAGTAAAAGCGGCCAATGGCTGCAAACAAAGGCAGGGGCAGACAGCCAGGCACTTCAATCCTGCACTTTGCACTGTAGGATTCCATTTATAGGACATCCGGGAAGAGGGAAAGAAAACATCGTGACAAGGCAGACACAGCTCACTGGCTACCAGAGTCTGGAGCTGGAGAGGATCAGGCTGTAGAGGCACCGGGGAACTGGGAGTAAGGGAGGGGCATGGTCAAACCACTCTTTAGCTTTTAAATTTTATGTATTCGTTTATTTGGGGGGCGGGGGTGCACCTACAGGGATCAGAGGAAGGGCTCTAGGTGCCATCTTCTTTTAATATTTACTTGTTGAAAATTTCCTACTTGCACACAGTGTATCTTGATCATACTTTTCCTCCAATACTCCCCACCAACGCCCCTCAGAATAACTCCCTCATCATATACATCTCCTTCCCAATTTTATGTCCTCTATTTTAAGCTTATTATTTATTCATTAACCCATTAAAGGCCTATTCTTTTGAGACCTTGGAGCTAGGCTAGAAACCAGCAAGCCCCAGGGCCACTCCACAGCACTGGGGTTCCAGGCTGGCATATAGCCACTGCCTGCTTTTTCTCTATGTGCTAGGGATTACAAACTCAGATCTCACGCTTGGGCAGCAAGTGCTTTTACCCGCTGAGTCATCTCTCCAGTCCTCAATCTCTATCTTGTCTTTCTTTTGGTGTTGGTGACTGAGCTGGTGGTAACCGGGTGCCTGGGAAAGGACTCCAGAGGGAGACATACTCTGAGAAGTTGGCAGGCAGGTCAGTACTAAGTAACAGCTACTTAGTAGCAAGACAAAGCAGGGTGACTACAGACTACAACACTAGCTGTCCATTTGGAAAAGCAACAAGAAAGGAATGACAAAGGGGAGAAATAGATGGGTGGGGGACTAATAAGCCCACCCCCACCCCAGGCCGAGGCACTAATCGGCAGCTGATGACTGCTGGGGGTAGGGGAAGGATTCAAGTTTGGTTTTGATTGTTTTTGTTTTCAGGTTGTAGCCTGAAAATGCCCAGGTTCCAATGGAGAGGCCCCACATTCATGCACATACTGGCAGCACTTAAAGGACTCTGTGGATTTAAAACAGAGGATATGGAGTTTGAAGGAACACATGGGGAGGAGTCGGGGTGAATATAACAAAACTACGTTTTAAAATGAATGAAATTCTCAAACAATAAGTAAAAACAATTTATGAAGGAGAAAGGTTTGAGAGAGATAGTTTGGCTTGGTCTGCTGGGTTTGGTTTTATTTTCCTTGCAGTGCTGAGGATGAACAGCAAGGCCTCCTACCTACTAAGCTAGTGTTTTAGCCCAAGGAGCTAAGTATCGTACTCCAACACACAGTAAACAATGTGTGCAGGCTCCAGATCCAAAGGGACACAGGAGGACCTGCCTGGTATCCCAGGGCTGATAGGCTAAGGAGTGGAAGGCCTGCCTCAGCCCATATGAAAACCTGACTCAAAAAAAAAGTTTTATAAAGGCTCTTTTGTGAACACTCTTTTTAAAAGCTACAAATTCAGTACAAGAGCCAGAGGGTGTACCCGAAAAATAGTTGTGTTCTTCCATGCACCACTTAGTAAACTGTTCTGATGTCATTCAACAAACACACATCAAATCCACACATCTGAGTGTTGTCATACACACCTGAGGAAAACAAGCGGTTTTCCTCCTATTGAGCAAGGGCAGACCACAGGTGGTACAGCAATGCCACCCCTGACCTCCAGAAGAAACAAGGCCCAGCTGTGTTCTCCCATCGCCCACACCCACTACTGCTGGACACAGGCTTGGGCTGGGGGGGGTGTGAAAATCTTGTGGGCGGGGGCGGGGGAACCTATGGTAAAAATTCACTATGCAGAGCCCTGGGCTCCATAGTGGTTGCTCGCCTGCAATCTCAGGACTCTAGGGACTATGTCAGGAAGATCAAGGTCAACCTTGGCTACAAAGTAAATTGGAAGCTAGCCTGGACTACATGAGAACAGAAAACGAACCAGAGGAAGAGAGAGGAGGAAGGAAGAGAAACAGGGCTGGGGGAGGATGAAAAGGAGAAGAAAAGGAGGTGAGTGAAAAGGAGAAGAGAGGGGGAAGAAGGGAGAGGAGAAAAAGAAAGTCTTGGAGTGCAAACCAGTAGCCAGGGTGTGCTGGTCATTTTCCTTTGCTTATTGTCAACTTGACACAAGTTAGGGTTATTTATGCAGGGGGACGTCAATTAAGAAAATCTTCCATCATCAGATTGGCCTGTGAGCGAGCCTGTGGGGCATTTTCTTAAATAAGGATTGACAGGAGGGGGCACGAGGGGCTTTTTGCTCCCTGTAGGGACAGACCTCTACCTAACTACCCAAAATGATTATCCCAACTCTTCTCACCCTAGACTGTTACCCATCCTTAGAGGAGATGTCACTTGTACTTGATGGTCTGCTGGCCTCTAGCCTATTGGTTTGAGATCACCTAGGTTCTTTAGTTATAGAAACTGTCCTCATGGTCATGTGCACTTTGTAAAGGAGCTTCTATGTGGAACTTGACTGATTGTTCCATGAAAGCCTTTTCCCAAAGGTTTTAAATTCTTAAGTATGTTTTAAATATACTGACAATGAACCATCTGACATCAGACTGCCTGAAGTCTGATCCAGGTTAAGTCAATCTGCCCCAGGTTTTCATTTTCATCTTTTCTTGAGGTTTGCTTCCCTGTCTGACACCTGCAGGTCTCCCCCACTCCACCCAGCCACTGTGGGCAGTGTCCTCCCTGGGCACCCAATCCTGGGTATAAGAAAGCAGATTAAACAAGCTGGTAATCAGAACTTGATCTCTTATTTCAGCTCCTGCTGCAGGTCCCTGCCTTCACTTGGAAGCATAACCAAAAAAAACCTTTCCTCCCCAAGTTGCTTTTGGTCATGGTGTCTCTGGTAATTTGAATGTAACTGGCCCCATAAGCTCATAAGGTGTGGCACTATTAGGAAGTGTGGCTTTGTTGGAGTAGGTGTGAGCTTGTTGGAGGAAGTGTGTTACTGTGGGGAAGGGCTTTGAGGTCTCCTATACTCAAGCTACCTCCAGTGTCTCCGACCACTTCCTATTTTGTGGACTTGTAAGATTCTCAGCTCCTTCTCTAGGACCATGGCTGCCTCCGTGCCACCTTGTCGCACCATGTTGATATCAGACTATGAAACTGTAAGCCACCCAATTAAATGTTTTCCTTTATATGTGTAGAACTTTAAGACAATTCTGAGGCCATTTCTGAGCTCAGCCTCA
>JAQHUG010000433.1:1255440-1297717 GCA_028555095.1 Dicrostonyx torquatus | reverse complement strand
CTCTCCAGCCAATTATTGGTAATAGTCCTTTGAATAAACCAATCATAATAGTTGAAGAACAACCTCCTGACTCCCCCCTTGTTTCTGTGGCTTTTTGCTTTAGAAATAGTCTGTACCAGCTATTCGGGGTTTTTCTGGCTTCTCGAATGCTAAAAGACCCTGTTGTGACAGAATTAATAAAATCCTCATGCTTTTACATCAACTGTGGTGTGAGAGTTGGTCTCTTGGGGCGACTCCTGGTAGCTGGACTTCAGAGTCCAACATATGGTCATGGTGTCTCTTCACAGCAATAGAACCACTAAGACAGTGTCCATCACAACAACAGAAACCAAAGTAATAAAAAGAGTAAATTTTGTTACATGAATTCTTTATCCTGCATGTGTCTTGTGGCTGCAAGATCCTCTTCTTAATGACTCCAGTCAAAAATGTTTCAAACAGCTTTGCCAGTAACATTGAGATAACCCAGCACTGACCTCTGGATAGGGTATATTAGGAAAAGCATAGTATTTGCATATTTTTCTCTCCAAACAATAACAATTCATCTTAGAAACAGTCTATAAAACAACTGCCCAGTCCAATGTTCTTCAAAAATGTCACTGTTGTATGAAGAAAAACAAACAAACAAACACCACTAAGATGGCTCAGCCAGTACGGGTGCTTGCTGCCAAGCCTGACAGCATGAGTTCAATCCCTGAGACCTGCATGGTGGAGGACTGAACTGAGCCTGGCTCTCAAAAGTTATCCTCTGGCCTCCATGACACAAACAAATAAATGTGACAAAATAGTAAGTAAATAAACTAAAGACCTGTACAGACAAAAAGAAACTAAAGTGAGACTGCTACTAAATGGGAAGTGTTGTTTGGATCAGGAAGAAAAAATACTCCAACAAAGAGCACTATTGGGATAGATAGCCAGCGAGATTTCCAAGTTTTTATATATGTGGGAAGGCGCAGTCAAAACTGCGGAGTCAGTTCTGTCCCCCATTACGTGGGCTGGGTTCACAGACTTTTATGGCCAGCACCTTTACTGGTTGAGCCACCACAACAGCTCCAAATGATGAAACTTTTCCAAGAGGATTAACATATTCTACTAGTGTGGAGTTTCTGGTTCTGGTCACTGTACTACTGTGTAAGGAATTTTTTTGTTAGGAAAACCACTGAAGAAGTAAGGAGCATGATTATTGTTACAGACTCCAATGATGAAAACAAAAGTCTATAATAGTTGCATAGGAATAGATTACAGAAATAAAAACAGACAGGGTAAAAATATCAGTAACTGACAAACAGTAATCCAATTCCTACAACTTTTCTTTAAGCCCAAAACCGCATCAGCGGACAGCAAGATGGCTCAGCATGCAGAGGCTCTCCTGCCACACCTGAGGTTCCAAGTTAAGGCCTGGGTCTCACATGGCAGAAGAGCAAAAACCAACTTCTGCATAGCTGTCCTCTGACGTCTGACCTCTACAAACATATACACACAAGGAATCAATATTTTTAACTGCATCAAAAAGAACAATCCATTTGCCCAAAGGAAGGTTAAATGCTACTGTGGCAGAAGACCAGCTTTGCATTGTAAATAAATAACTAGCTCACAGAAATGCAGCATTTCAACCCCCTCTCCCTTTACTTCCCAAGCTTTAAACCGTTTGCCCTTTTCATGACAAACTACACACATGAAACAAAACACGGAAACCGCTATTTTAATGTCTTCACAATACTGCACACATTAATACCACTTTATGATATTTCTTTCCAAAGCCTGCCGCTTAAATACACACACACACACACACACACACACACACACACACTCCTAAACACCACTGCTTTTCAGAAATTTCCAAATAGAAATAGTTGCATCATGGGCCTGAGGGCACAGTCGCAGTCAGGACCTCTCAGCTCTTCTGCCCTCATTGTGAATTTTAGAAACTCCTTTTCCATTCCAGACCTTTCTCTCCTGGGCCCCTGTTCTCTGAAGTTTGAGTCCTGCAAATCAAATTCCTACTACTTGGAATCTAATAAATGATTTAATGGTGGTATAAGGTGGGGCAGGATCCTGAACTTTGACAGTTTTGTGGTCAACACCAAACCCTCTTGAGCACGCGACTTTGAAACTGAAAGGCGCCCCTTTTCCATTCCAGGACAATAGGGACAGGATAGGCGCACGCGCGCTGGAGACAGCTTTGGTTCTCTGCGCAGCTCTCCAGAGACACACGGTGTCTCTGTAGACGCGGCGGGGGCTTGGGGGGGGGTGTCTGTGTGCGCACCCAGAGGTTCAGAGACAACTGCAACCTCAGACTGAAACCGAGAGTATGCAAACGAAGGGTGCGGCCTGGTTGCTCGGAGCCCCACCCACTGTGAACGGCGGAGGCCTAGCGACACAAAAGCGTGCAGCACTCCGGCTCCGCTGAATTCCAGGTCGGCTGATGGCGACTGCAGCACCGCCCTTCGGCTCAGCCAATGGGCGGCCGAGCTGCGGACTGCTGGCTCGGCCACCCGAAGTGCGCCGGGACTCTAGCCTCCAGCTGGGGCAGCTACCAGTGTCTGGGACGCCGCGAGAGGGCCTCTCCGAGGTGCAGGCTGTGCCGGACTGGCCTGGAAAGCAAGAGGCTTTGCAAAAACCTAAAAGGGCAGAGAAACCCTGTCTCGAAAGCCACCCCCCCCAATAAAAAAATAACCTAAAAGGCGACACTAGGAATGCAGAGTGCAAGACATCCATCGGGTGGTGCGAGATGCTGGGCGTGTGCCCCGGAGAAGATCCGGTCACCGCGTGGCACAGCCCGGGATACCCCAGCCCCAGGCCTCAACTGGAGAGAGGCCCAATGAAGGGTAGCGGCTCAACGGGATCACACAGCCGGATCCCCTTTGTGAAGTTGGATGGGAAGGGAGCAAGGACCTACAACGTCTCTCACTGTACACCCAGAAAACCAATAAGCACCCTCATCGATACATTCTTTAAATTCACAGGCTGGAGCTGGGGGTAGAGCTCAATGGTCACTTAGGAAGCGCTGGGTTCTAACTCCAGCGCTGACTAGAGGGTCACATCAAGGTTCTTTGAACCGAAGGCTGCAAATTTGTACACTGCAGGCTTGTTTTCAATTTCAGTACTCTAAAGAAGAGTTAGGGAAAATTATGCCATTAACAGGCCCCTCAGTCGTTCATTCATATATCTAGATAGATAGATGATAAATGGATGGATGGATGGATGGATGGATGGATGGATGGATGGATGGATATTTGCGGGGAGGGACACTGGGGAAATGACTCAGTTGGTAAAGTATTTGCTTGCCATGTAAGTATGAAGAAGACATAGCTTTAGATCTCTAGTCTTCACCAACAAAACCCTGCAGTACTAGTTTGAAATCCTAGGGCTGAGGAGATGGAGATCTGTGGATCCCTAGAGTAAGATGGAGAATGGGGAGGAAGGCAATGGACATTGAACTCTGGCCTACACACGTGGGGACACACATACCTACAGACATGCATATTCTACACGCATATATGTGTGTGTATATCCCAAGTATGCATACATATATATTCCATATACATATGCCACTGTGTACATATGTGCATAATTAGTTGATATGATCTTACTATTTTTAAAATAACCTTCCCCTTTAGATGTGAGGAAATAAAACAATAGCTACTTCATTAATGCCAGCACAGCCAACACTGAAACTGGTCCCCTGAAGGGACTGACTTGTGGTTATCATACAATGGTTATATTTATGGATTATGCTCAAGTGTTCCCCAGCAGGGAAGAATGATACAAGATATGCCAATGCATGAATCACTAGAGTCCTATGAAGAGGTCAGAGCTGATGAAAGGCAAACTTAGCTACAGGAGAACAAATCTAAGGAGAAGTGGGGAGCCAAGGGGCAGGGTGAACAGGAAGGAGGAGTCTGATGCATGACACTTCAAGAGGTGGCGTTACCAGGATTTAGTACCCAGACAATGCCAGTTTCCACCTTGGGAGGGTGATGCTGTGGCTCAGCTGGTGTTTGCTAGCAGGCAGGAGACCCTGGCTTCCATCCCTAACACCACAGAAACTGGGCGTTTTAATTCCAGTACTGGGGGAGGGGGTTCAGAAGTTCAAGATCATCCTCTGCTATACAAGCAGTTTGAGGCCAACCTCGACTGAGACCCTGTTTGGGGAAGAAAAAAAAAACACTAAACCTGAAAAGCTACTTCTTAAGCTACTCCAGCCTGTTCTGAAAAATCTTTCTGGCAAAGAGTTATGGACCTGTGTTTCTTTTTTAACATTTTTTTTAAAAAAATGTTTTCCTCATGTATGTATAGAATGCACACATTCTAGGCAGCTAACAACAGAAGTGAGGGGTGTGTGTGTGTGTGTGTGTGTGTGTGTGTGTGTGTGTGTGTGAGAGAGAGAGAGAGAGAGAGAGAGAGAGAGGATGCACATTTGAGCCACCACACAAGTGAGAGACAGACAGACAGACAGACAGAGAGAGGGGGGGGATGCACATTTGAGCCACCACACAAGTGTAGAAGTCAAAGGACAACTAACTTTGGGGATTCTGGGAAATCCACCATGTGGATTCTGGGAAATAAACTCAGGCCATCAAGCATGGTGGCAAGCATCTTTTGATGAGTCTTCTTGACAACCCTGAATTATAATTTTAAAAGACCAAGTGGCAGTAAACTGTCTTTTGTGTTTGTTTGGTTAAGCTTCTTAAAGCTTCCTTTCCAGGTAAGAACGCTGGCAACTGGAGGCACAGTGCAGAGCAATGTCTGTGCTTTGGGTGTGCTTTGCTTTCCTCAACAAATGACACCTTTTCTAATATTCCCATTGCACTTTAAAATGCATACTGTTTAGCTCCAGCCCCATCCATCACCATGCTCTTAATAGCAGGATTATCTGAACTCCTTATTACCTAATGTGTGTGTGTGTGTTGCATGTGAATATTTGAGTGTACATGCCACTGTGTACATATGTACACAGAGCCAGAGCAGGATGTCAGGAATCTTTGTCTGTTGTTCTATGTCTTGTAGCCTTGAGGACAGGGTCTCACTGAAAGGGAAGTTCATGTGTTCTGGCTCGGCTAGATGGATGGCTGGGGGCTCTCAGGATTCGTCTGTCTCTGCCTACAGGGAGGCATGCACATGCAGCCATACCTAACTTTTTACATAGGTGCTGGGGATTTGAACTCAGGTCCTTATGCTTGTGCAGTAAGCACTCTTATGTACAGAGACATCTCCCAGCACCTTAGCTGAGTTTTATCTACATGATCCAGGTATCCAGGTGTTACTGGAGTCTGCCTGAGTTTTCTGATTTTCTCCTGTGTACCTACACACACACATGCCTGTGTGTATGTTTGTTTAAGAGGTATACATGTGTGGGCGTAAGTACATGATGTACTTTTTAGAAGGACATCAGAGGAAACCTTCAGTTTTTTGGCCATGCATCTCAAATTGGCCTTAAATTTCAACAAGCAGGCCAGGCTGGCTGACTAGCAAGCTTCCATAGATGTACCTCTCTCCCTCAAATCTCAGCATCCCTGGAAATACAAGCTTGTAACACTCCAACTAGCTTTTTACCTTCCATATGCTTTAGCGATCAGGCTATCTTCCAGCCCTCATTCTCTCCTTTTAAATCTCCAACAATTTTTTCTCAGTCCCTCTTAAATGCCTTGTGCCTGAAATTCCCGGCTGATCTTTCTCTACTCGTGTTAAGCCATATTTATAGGTTTTCTGTGTCACTGGAGGGTGGGGGAGATTAAATGTTATAACTTTCTAGATGAGAGAGCAAGTACCACAGCTTCCAGAGGAAAGAGCAAGTGAGACTGGGGAAAGTCTCACTTAGCAAGGGGGGCTGGGGAGGGGCGATCTCAACCATGAAGAGGTCCACTCGTGTGATCAATGACTTTTCTAAAGTCAGTCTGTTACCAGCTAGGGTTCCTACAAGTTCACAGATATCTTTTTGCAGGAGCCTCTCTGCAACTAGAAGCCAACTGGGGTTAGGGACAAGAAGCAGGACACTGCTAGACAATGTCCTGAACTGCCACCAACACAGTGAAACTGGCCCCCAGATCTCCCAGTAACAAAGGTGATATAAGTTTCAGTTTATTTCCTGATTGAATTGGTTCCCAACACTAGGAAGGCTTGGTGTGTGTGCATGTGCGTGTATCTTGTGTGTGTGTTATCTATGTATGTGCATACATGTGTGCACACACATATGGTGTATGAAATAGACATGGCAACAAAACAGATTCCTCAGAAAACTCTAACCTTTACTTTATTTTATTTATTTATTATTTCTTCATTTTCTTATTTTTATATGCACTATATAGCGGTGCACATGTATGGGTGTAGAGGCCAGAAGTCAATGCGGGTTAGGCATAGCTACTGAAGTAGCTGCTGTACAAATATGAGGAGTGAGTTTAGAGCTCCTAAGCCCATGTTAAAAATCAGAGGCAGCAACACAGCTCTGAGTGAGTAGAGATAGAAGAAGATGCTCCAGGGGGAGCATATTGGCCAGCTAGCTAGCTGAATCTCAAGCTCCAGGTTCAGTGAGAGATCGTGTATCAAAAAATAATGATACAATAAAGAGCCACCAAAAAAGGCACCTGAGATCTTTCCTCTGGCCTCTATATGCACATGCATGTAAACACACAAATGCACATACATAAACAGATATACACAAAGGGAAAAAAGGAAAGAAAGAAAAAGACAAAGGAAAGACAGTGAAACCTGTCCCTACCCTACCCTCCCAGAAAAGCCACAGTCAGATCCCTTCAAGTGTCCCTGAACTTCTGAACTCACAGTCTAATCTCTCCATCTTCCCTTTCATCCTCCCCATATTTTTCCCCAAAGGCTCCAGCCCAAAAGGGTTATCAAGCAATCTAAATAAAACAAGTATTTTTTTAAAACCCTAATATAAGGTTGTAAAATGACTTCGTTTCACACTTTACCTACACTGCCCTTTACTCCTGCCTGGAAATGTCTGCAGGGCTCCCACACAGTAGCAGAACACTCAGGATAGAAAGGGAATGCCCTTTGAACATGGAATGCCCAATTTTCCTCTCAAAAATCAAGATTCAGAAAACCACAATTTGAGGGCTATTGAGCACATTCCTCCACGAAGCCTATGATTGTGGGATACCAGGGGAATTGGGAACGTGAGCCTTGAGTGAAATCTGGGCTCACAACTGAAATGAGTTGTTTGGTTTTGTTTTTGTTTTTTAGCGAAGGGTATAACCGCTAATTTAGCTTACACACACAAAATGGGGGAAGGGATTGCTGAGACTGCAAGGAAGCTGGAAATCAAGAAATTCTCACTAAGAGAAACGAAGCTATAATCTTAAGGGAAACACAGGTCCACCCAGTTCTATCTTCCCACCCTGCCTAGAGAATGGAGAATCACAGGAAACTTGGCCTTGACTGTGGAAAAGGATTTACAAGGAAGCACCCCCACCCCTTCCTACTCTTGCAGCTACAGGAAAACCACCTTCACCTCGGTGCTCTCAGATGTTCGCTCCTTGAACCCAGTTTAAGGCAAACACAATCAATACCGCCCTCCATGGGACCTAACCCCTTTCATGGCCAGCTCCGCCTTCCCTTAAAGACTCTTGATTCTTCTGGATCTCCAACTCTTCCTTTGAAGCCTCAAGATCAAAGGTTCACCTGGGTTCTCACACTGAAAATTTGTCCCCAAGTCCCCTTCCTATCTGTTTCCTTGGCAGTTGTTGCCCTTGACTCTCCATTATTCACTGAGTCCCACAGGATACAATGTTAAAATTGAATGTACCTTAGCAATGGAAGGAGAGGGGGAATCCTTAAAAATTAAGCAGTGAATACCCAAATAGAAACTTTGTTTCAGCAAATACACTATAATGTCTTAATACACACAAAACACACTTGTGCAGATGCACAGCGTCAAGACCTTGACCAGCTGCAGAGAACAATTCTTAAGAGTACAAGAAAGCGACAGCAGGGGCGCTATGGAAATACATGGGAGGAGCCAAGAAAGTCCCGCCCACTGATCTAGCTCCGTGGAAACGGGGTTGGGGGCAAATAAGTCTCCACCCATTCATGTTGGATCCCTGAACACCAGTGAAAGGTTCCTCCAGCCCTCTGATGCCAGAGAGCCAGTGAGCTAAACTTAGAGAACCAGGCCAGAGCCTGGTCATGCAGAGTATTTACATTGGTGGTTAGAAGTTAATGCCAGACAGTCATAAAGACCTGGGGAGAATCTGCTATTCCCTAAAGGATGCTGGGATATTTTGTCCAAGCGCCCTAACTTCTCTAAGCCTTTCCGAAAATGGCATGTCATTAGACCTACCTTGTGGAGCTGACACAAGGAGGAAATGGTTCTCTAAACTAGGCAAGAAGCCCTCCCCATCTCTAAGACGCCATGAACTCACAGGCCGCAATTCCCTTGTTCTGTTCTGTACAGCAATGTCAGCGCCTTCCTTTGAGCAACGTACTATGCCAGGTATTCACCAACGCAACTTGGGTTTTTGTTGTTTTATTTCTAGATACAAGATCTCATACATTAAAAACTGACCTTCTGCCTCCACTTCCTGAGTGTGGGGATAACAGGCGTGTACCACCACACCGGGTTTATGCTGAGGATGAAACCCAGTGTTTGTGTACACTAGGCAAGCACTCCTCCCATTAAGCTACAGCCCAGTTACTTTTGACCCTCAAGACACTCATCAGCTGAACAACACAGCACACCTCATTGATCACCACAGCTCTGCACACCCGTTTAAGGGAGCTAAAACCAAATTCTACAATGCCTGTTTCTTCCACAAATGCCATATGCAGAAGACTGGAGATTTAAGCAATAACCATGGTCATCGCCTTTCCTAAATTCTGTACAACAAATGAGGCGCATCAATCAATTTCTGTTCCTTACAATCTGGAGCCATGGGCTGGGGATGTGGCTCAGTGGATAGAGAGCTCACCTAGGCTGCACAAACCCTGGGTTCCATCCCCAGCACTGCCTATACACCAGGACTGCTGGTCCATGCCTCCATGTCATCCCAGCACTGGGGAGGTGGAAACAGAAGAATCAGAAGAGTTCAAGGACATCCTCAGTCAGCTACATAGTGAAGTGGAGTCCAGGCTAGACTACATGAGACCTGTCTTAAGGAAAGAAAAATTGTGCACAGAGGGTGTGTCCTCTGATAAATCTGCTGGTTTATTAAGCAATAAGCTAAATTTAGTTTGGGGGACCGATCCTCTTTTCCCTGCCAACCCTCCTGCTCATTGTGAGTTCACTTTTAGCCTCAGCTTTCCCAAGGAACCAGTATGTGCAACGTATTCCAGCAAACATTCTTAATGGCCCAGGGCTCTCAGCCAGGTGAGTTCCGGATTTTATTATGAGTAACAAATTAAATCGACTGGCAACAAAAGCCAACAGCCTGATCTGTTGACCCCTTGTGAACGGAAACATGAACAACTACATTTGCACAGGGTCAGGGAGGGGCAAGCAGGTGCTTTCTGTCCCACAGATGGAAAGCCTTGGAGCCAGCCATATGGAAAGTCCAAAACTGTTCTGAAAAGATCCACAAACAGCATGCTCGAGGCAAGAGACAACAAGCGCTCCTAAGAGAATTTTAGAGAGAGGATAGGAATAAAATCCCGCCCCAACTCTTCACTCTTCAATTTAGCCTTGCTAATACTACTGCTGGGAAGTCCCATGTCACCAGCTCAAGCCAGATGCTCCCAGCAAACCTGCCTGCTGTCTAAGAGGTAGGTTTACCAGCTTTGGCATGACAGACATTTGAGCTGGCTTGTTCTCTGTGGTAGAAACCAGCCTTTCCTTTGCACAATGTCTGACCTACCTACCCTGTCCTCACCTACCAGTCCTATACCAGTAGAACCTCCGAGCTGTGACAACATGTCCCCAGATATATACAGAATCACCCCCAGTAAGAATCTGGAGAGCAGCACCCTTGAAAAGGACAGGCAGGACCATGAAAGTGAGGAGACAGAGCTGTGAGCCACAGCTGGGGCCATGACTCAGCTGAACAGGACCTGCCTTGTGTTGCTTTTCTGTTGCTGCAATAGAATACTCTAACAAAAGCAACACAGGGAAGAAAGGGTTTAATCTGATTGATGGTTCTAGAAAGCTAGAAGCAACCATAGAGGGAAAGGCATGGCAAAAGGAAGGAAAGGCAAGATGGCAGGAACAGGAAGCTGGCTAGTCACATTTCCATCCATGGGGGAGGAGGGTTGTGCCCAAAGGATGTACTTCCTCCAGCAAGGCTACACCCAAACTTCTCCAAATAGTGCTACCATCTGGAGACTAAGTGCATTCCTCATTCAAACCACAACATAGTATACTTGGAGCCTGGGGCACCATCCCTAGTACCACATGCATCAGGCATGGAGGTGAACACCTGTAACCCTAGGGCCTGCAGGACTTGGTGAACTCCATCCAAACCAGTGAGAGGCCTCATCTCTACGAAGGTGGATGGCAGGCTGGAGAGATGGCTAAGTGGTTAAGAGCACTTGCAGGTCTTTTGGAGACCCAGGTTGATTACCAGTACCCATGTCAGGTTGCTCACAATCAACCAAATTAAATACCTTCTCTGGTCTCTGGGGGTGCCCATGCACATACATACACATATACATACACAAACATATATGTATATATAAAACAGAATCTTAAATGCAAATAAATCTAAAATTTATTTAGATGGCATTCTTAAGGCATGATACAAAAGAAGAGAATAAAAGGAAGATGGGGAAGGAGGGGTAGAAGAAAGAGAGGTCAGGGTGCGGGAGAGGGTTGGAAAGGAGAGGAGAGAAAGAAAAGTCCTCCTACCTGCAACAACATGGATGAAACTTGAAGACATTATGCTTGTGAAAATGATCCTATGGGGACATGGTGCTGGTCCCTAGAGTCATCAATGCAGAATCAGCAAAGCAGGTTCTCAGCACCGAGCAGGGAGGGGAGTTGTGAACAGAGGAAAGTTCTGGAAACCGATGGTTGGGATCGACATGAAGACACGTGAAATGTACTGAGCACTGTTGAACTGTGGCTTATATAGTCAGAATGTGAGTTTGACATTATGTGCTTTCTCACATAGTTATTGTTTGTTTGTATGAGATGGCATTTTCATTTGTAACTCAGGCTGGCCTTGAACTTGCCAAGAAGCATCCATGGTGCTCTCAGCCATAAACGGGGTACCTATATCACATCCTCCCCCAAGGCCTGGGAACCGCCACTGAAGCTGAAGAATGGCAGGTGGACTGGGGAGAGATAGGGCAGTGTCTTCTGGATGGGACAAGCCACTGCAGTCAGGAACTCAGAGCAGCTGCGGCTGCCTGCACAGGACCTGCACAAAAGCAGGCCAAGCAACATTCCAGCATGAGCCCCATACTAACTGAAGAACTGCTGACAGCTGATGGCTTCTGAGAAATGGAAACTCAGTTCTCTTTAAAAGTTTGGCCCTTGATTGGTCATCACACTCCAGGGATGGCCCTACACCCAGAAGCATATAAGCAGCACAAATTAGAATCAGAGTATTATTAAAGAAAAAGACAATAAGTTAAGGGGGGTGTGGGGAGGTGGGGGGATGGGATTGGGAAAAGTTGAGGGAGTTCTAGGGGTAAATACAATCAAAACATACTGTATAAAATTATGAAAGAACTAATAAAAATATTACATTAATAAAACAAATAAGAAGATGGGGAGATGGGTCAGTGGTTAAGAGCACTGGCTACTCCTCCAGAGGACCCAGGTTCAGTTCCCAGCACCCACGTGGTGGCTCACAACCACCTGTATCTCCTGTTGTAGGATATTCATACACTGTGAAAACTGCTCTGATTGGTTTAATAAAGAGCTAAACAACCAATAGCTAGGCAGGAGGTATAGGTAAGACTTCCAGACAAAGAGAGGAAGTAGGAGAAGATAACTGAGGCACAGGGAAGCCGCCAGGAGACACGGAGAGGAAACAGAAGGTTTAAGAGGGAAGAGAGCTTACACCACGTGATAGAACGTAGATTAATGTAAATGAGTTAATTTAAGTTGTAAGAGCTAGTTAGGAACAAGCCTAAGCTTTCCAAGGTTTCATAATGAATGATAAATCTCAATGTCACTATTCATGAGCTGGCAGCCCAGGGAAAAGTCTGACTACAATCTTCAGTTCCAGGAGATATGACACCTTCTTCTGCTCTGCACAGACACCATGGTGCACAGACATACATGCAGGCAAAACACTCACACACAGAAAGTAATTAAAAACAAATAATTCACAGAAGAATTGTAGTAACCAGTCCCATGCAAGTTCTACTAGGTGGATCTGTGTCTTCCTGCAAATACATCTGCTAGGTCTTATCCACTTCTTTAAAGAGGACTAATGACTAGCTCAAGGCCAGCAGAAGATTAAAATACTTGGCAAGGGTCAGCAGGATGGCTCAGTCGGTGAATGTGTTATTGGCCAAGCCTGACAACCTGAGGTCACATGGTGGAAGGAGAGAACTAACTCCCACCAGTTGTTCTCTGAGCTCCACACCCAGGCCTTAGCACGTCACCCAAAAAATAAATAAACAGAATTTTAAAAGCCCTTGATAAGGAATCAATGTTGCTTTGATATATCATACAAAAAAAAAAACTGAAAAATCTCAAGGCTGGGAAAAAACTCAGGTGGTAAATGCTGGCCACACAAGCATGAGGGCCTGAGTTCAGATCCTCATCAGCATTCACAAAAAAAAAAAAAAAATCACATCAGTGACCTCACCAGCGAGCTGAGAGGGAGAGTCAGGAAGATGACAAGCAGATCTCTGCCAGTCAATCTAACCAATCAGTGAGCTCCAGGTTCAGTGAGAAACACTCAAAATTAAGGTGGAGAGTAGTAGAGGAAGGCGCCCAAAGGTGACCTCCAGACTTAGTGCACACATACATTATCCTCAAAGACTAAAAGCAGCAGGCTGAGGAGACAGCTCAGTGGGAGAAAGCACCTGCCATCAACTCTGGTGACCTGAGTTCAATGTCTAGGTTCCACATAATGGAAAGAAAGAACCAACTCCACAACGTTTTTCTCGAACTGCCACACGTGTTCTGTGGCATGTGCATATACACTCCCAATAAATGAATAAAATGTAATAAACCTTTTTTAAGAGAAGAAAAATGAATCTAAGAATCCTGGGCATACGCAACAGCACACAGGGAAGATATGAGGATGACAGTGGGAGGGGCAGTCAGGATCTGAAACTGGAACAACGCCATGTCAGCATGGAGTTTAGACTGGCGTTAAGTTTACTACTGGCAGAGACTCCTCCACATGCAAGAGGTCCTGGGTAGCCGGGCGGTGGTGGTGCACACCTTTAATCCCAGCACTCGGGAGGCAGAGGCAGGTGGATCTTTGTGAGTTCGAGGCCAGCCTGGGCTACAAGAGCTAGTTCCAGGACAGGCTCCAAAGCTACAGAGAAACCCTGTCACGAAAAACCAAAAAAAAAAAAAAAAAAGAGGTCCTGGGTTCCATCCCCCACTCTTCAGAATAACAATAGCAGTCATGATGGTGATAATGAATACAAAAGGGTTACTTAGATTCCCTAAACACAGGCTTTTGGCTATTTTCAGCCTGGCCAGACAGTCTATGAATCAGCTCACTCATAAATGGCTTTAAGACTGCCAATTGGGGCTGAGATGGGGTCTGGGGCTCAGTTTGTAGAGTGCTGGCCTAGCATTCATGATGGAAAATGCCCGCCATCCCAGCACTCAGGAGGTATAAGCAAGAAGATGGGCAAGGTCATCCCTGGCTACCTAGTGAGGTTGAGGCCAGGTAGGCTGCATGAGACCATATCTCAAAAAGAAAAATAAGGCTGGCAACTTGAGCAATGTGTTTTCCCTTTACTGTGGTGGGGGCCTGTGGGGAGACAAGATCGGTCCATACAGTTCTTGTTGTATGTCCCAGAACTACCTCCAAAGAGAGTAATGAGCTCTAGTCTGATCAGGTTGGTCTGTGAGGAACTGTCTTGATCCCAGCTGATGTAGAAGGGCTCAGGAGTGGCAACGTTCTGTAGGCAGGGGGTCCTGTGCTGTATGAGAAAGCTAGCCGAGCATGAGCCTGTGAGCCAGCCAGCAAGCAGCAGTTTCAGGAACTCACTTGAGTTCCTACCCTGACTTCCCTCTGTGATGAACTGTGACCTCTATATAGCAAATTTCCTCCCCTAAGTTTGCCTCTGGTCAGTGTTTACCACAGCAACAGAAAAGAAACTAGGATGCTACACACGCATAAGGACCTGGATTTGACATCTAGAACCCATGTTGGGTGGGTGGGGGGCTGAACTTGTAATTCTAACTCTAGGAAGGTGAACCTAGGAGGATCCATGGGACCCTCTGGCCAGCCTCCCTTCTGGGCCAAACTCTAACACAACCCAATGAAAGACCTTGTCAACAAAAAAGAAAGGAAGGAAAGAAGGAAGGGAAGGGAAGGGAAAGGAAGGAAAAGAAAGAAAAGGAAAAAAGAAAAGAAAAAAGGAAAGGAAAAGAAAAGAAAGGGAAAAAATAGAGAAACAGGTATGGTTTGGGAGTGGTCTGGGGCAGTGGCTCCTGAGTGTGTTCACTGTGCAAGCATCTTTTGGAACATGCTCTTTTCCTTATATGAAGCCCAGATGAGAAGGGCTTCCACTCTTCCTCTGCAAGCTGTCTTTTTTTCAAGTCTGACCACCTTAGTAATCAGAACAGAACCTCATAATTAGTCAAATACTGGGATTAAGTGACCAATGAGTGTCCAGCCCTAAGAGGGACATCTATACCAACCCCAAAAGTCTCAAGGGGACAGAAAGAATGGAAGAGTGGGATGAATGCAGTGAACAGCTGGCATGGCCACTGCACTCCCGAACTCACAGCAGCTGCAGTTACCTGAAAAAGATCAAGCCACTCCCTAATTCTAGCACAGGTATGGGAGGGGCTCTGCACAGAACCAGCACACATTCTCCCACAGACACAAACTCAGCACCAAACGGTGATGACTCCCCATCTGCAGGAATAGATGTTCTGCTGCGTTGGTTAGGGAGTAGTGATGAGAAAACATCCAACTAGCACACTATTTATTTCACCCTGGAGTAGATTTCATTTGTATTTTAGTAAATAAAGCTTGCCTCAGAGAGTAAAACAGCCCCACCAGTCAGCCTTACAGACCAGGTAATTGTAACATACACCTTTAATCCCAGTAGCCACACCAGTTTGCCATAGAAACCAGGTGGTGCATGCCTCTAATCCCAGAACTAGAAAGGATGATAGAACAGGAAAAGACAGCTCCCAGACACAGTCTCATTCTGAGGTTCCTGGAGGCAGGACTGCCATTTCAGACTGAGTTCGAGGGAAGAGCCAGTGGCTAGCTGCTTTGTTTTTCAGATCTTCAGGCTGAACCCTAATTTCCCTGAGTTTTTATTAAGTGTGCTTCATCATCCACAATTTATTTCATTTCTTTTGAGACAGGATCTCATTAGGTAAGCCCAGGTTGTCCTTTAACTTGCCATCCCACTGCCCTAACTTCTCAAAGGCTGGGATTTTAGGTGTGTGCTATGCCACCCAGCTTTTGTAAATCCCTTCTGGTGCTGACGCTTGAACCCACAGTCTGTGGGTTGGAAGATCCAGAGGCATCATTAAAATTAATATCACCTTTTTGTTAGTGGTTGTGAATTTTTTGGGGGAGGGTTGTTGCTGCTGTTGTTTGTTTTATTGTTGCACTATCTCTACTGAGACCACTGGAAAAAATATAAGTTACAGATTGAGCTTCCATTCTGTAGTGACAGCAGTCCACGGCCTCTTTCCAGGAGCTCTCTTTCCACTCAGAAGAGTGTGGCACCTTGGTGTGACACAAATCTGTCTCTTGTCTTCTCATCTTTGCTGGTGTTACTGTTTTGCCCAATAATATGCAACACTTGCTAAATATCTCTCAAAAAAATGAAATAGGAGCTAGACAGATGGCCCAATAGTTAAGAGCACTGGTTGTTCTTTCAGGGGGCAGGATTCAGTTCTCAGCACAGACACAGTAGCTCACAACCACACGTAACTTCTAGTTTTGGGTGATCTGATGCCCTCTGCTGGCCCCCAAGGGCCTGCATGCACAAGGTACACATTCATGTGCACACACAGATTGGAATGGCATGGAACAGAGGGACCTGGCATGGGGGAGACTCCCTGGAAGGACTCAATCTGTAAGTACTTGTCACACAAGCATGAGAACCTGAGCTTAAGCTCTACAACTACAAAAAATGGAGCACTGCAGTGTTTCTGTAACCACAGCCCTGAGGGAGCTGAGAAGGCAGATGGCTGTATGCACTAGCCTTAGGCTAGTCCACTGTTTGTTTGGGATGACAGTTGAATGAGGTTCTGAAGGTTCAGCTACTGAAAGTCTATGGCATATTAAAAGTAGCATCTAGTCTGTGCTGAGCTCTTTGAGTAGTAACTATTGTTGGACCTCAGTTTCCCTTTTTGCTTTTTCTGCCTGGAAACTGGGTAGGTTTCCTGTTGCCCAAAGTAGCAAATTTCCTTGGAGCTAACGCTTCCTCTGAAGAAACCTAGTCACTTCTTGCCCAAGCCACCAAAGGGACAGGACAATCACATCCCAAGAGCAAGGGATGAGCACAATTATCATCCACTATGGGAAGCAAACTGGGTGCAGAGTTGGGGAGACACTCACATGCAATGTCAGGCCTTCATCATGGTATAAATAAATACGTTCAGGTTTAGGAATTAATACCAAGCTGGCTCTAGACCAAATGTTGACCTCCAATCCTCACAATGGCTGACATTCAAGGAGTTCCCCACAGGCCACATTCATCACCTTTTTTTTTTGGGTGGGGGGAGCCTGTCCGGGAACTAGCTCTTGTAGACCAGGCTGGTCTCAAACTCACAGAGATCCGCCTGCCTCTGCCTCCCTAGTGCTGAGATTAGGCGTGCGCCACCACTGCCCAGCTCATCACCTCTTTTAACTGCCATAGAAAACAAGCAATTGGCCTGCCTTGGGAAGGTACAGAAGAGGGAAAAAAAGCATTTCAGAAGTGATGCTTGCCAGAGGTGAGGAAGAGAAACTTCACAGATGTCTAAGGTCTGGTATCAAGTTCTGTCACTAGGAAAAGTTTCAGATGATGACTAGCTCTGGTGTGCCTGGGGTTGACTGGTTGAGTAATACTAAGTTAATGTATAATTAGGAAATATAGGTTGTTAATGGATAATCATCGATAATAGTCAAGCTTGTAGTCATGTTATAGATAGAGATATATTTCAGTTAGATAGGCATTCTTCATATCTTTCAAAGACTACAGAATATGACATTTAAAATGTTTTAATAACTTAGGGCTTTTCTTGACAGTGTGATATATCTGCTCCTGGCAGCACCAGCTACTTCAAGAAAAAGATAGGCATCAAAGAGGCTCCTTATGGAATTGGTTAGCCAATTGGGCAAAAAACTGCTCTTGCCTGGACTGTTGCATAAACTGGACATGAAGAACCCGCAGAGAGATGACTGCCAAACTTGCCTAAAGGTGAGATAGCCCTTCAGTGTTCCTGCTTCATAAAAGAGTCTGTGAGACATTCTGCATGACACAAAAGAAAGTAACTAAACTGTCTTTAAAATTTCCTGCTTCATGGAAAAGTCTGCTGGATAGATACTATGGGCCTGTAGGCTGAAGATGAATGCCCCAACAGTACAAAAAAACTTTGGGTAAATGTCCAGGCAGTGAGATGTCTCTGTCAATTCTAGAGTTTTAGAAGTTGTTTATAATGCACTTCCTGTTTACTTAGGTAATATTATATCTTTCTAAAGTCTTTTATAGAGTTGATAAATAGATAGTTATAGTTTTCCTTTGTTATGATAAAAAATAAAATAGATATAAATATTATAACTGTAATTCTTGCTTGATAACTCTTTTGTTATATGTAATTTTACTATGTTAAAGTTAAAGCCTTCCTTTTTGTTTAAACAGAAAAGGGGAAATGGTGTAGGAGTTCCTTCTGTTTGTGTGTTGCCTTCATTGGATAATGAATAAAGAAACTGCCTTAGCCTAGTTGATAGGACAAAACTTAGGAAGGCAGAGTAGACAGAACTAAATGCTGGAAAGAAGGGCAGATCAGCAGATGCCATGGATCTCCTGCCTGAGACGGATGCTGGCTAAAATCTTGCCAGTAAGCCAGTCACGTGGCAATACACAGATGAACAAAAATGGGTTAAATTAAGATGTAAAAATTAGCCAATAAAAAGTTAGAGCTAATGGGCCAGGCAATGTTTAAATAAATACAGTTCCTGTGAGATTATTTCAGGTATAAGCTAGCCGGGCGACCAGAACAAAGGGTCCACTCTCCTGCAACATGTGTGTATATGTGTTCTTAAACACATAATTATTTGCCGGGCGGTGGTGGCGCAAGCCTTTAATCCCAGCACTCAGGAGGCAGAGGCAGGCAGATCTCTGTGAGTTCAAGGCCAGCCTGGTCTACAAGAGGTAGTTCCAGTGCAGGCTCCAAAGCCACAGAGAAACCGAGAAACAATGTCTCAGGGAAAAAAAAAAAAAAACCACATAATTACTCCCTGCTCCTTTTAGACACAAAGTGTCTCATTATCACTCTTCTGAGAACAGATTGGCCCACAATCTAAAAATACATACATACATACATCATATATGAGAAAGAATTTTGTTATTGTGTTGTTTTGTTCTGAGACAGAGTTTCATGTAGCCTAAGTTGGTCTCAAACTCACTACGTAGCCAAGGATGACCCCATGCCTCCACCTCCTGAAGGCTGAGATGACATACATGTACCAGAATACCCAGTATGTAGAAAGCGGGGAGTTGAACTCAGGGCTGTGTGCACACTAAGCAAGCACTCCACCTCCTGAGCCCCAGGTCCACCCCTAATATAGCCCCATAGCACACACAGACCTTTCATTCACATCTCCGTGCCCCTGATCTCTGTTCAACTGCAGCCAAGCTGGACTGTCTGGCACTTGGCTTTTCAACTGCCAATCATTTCATAAGATCCAAGAGGACATAGAGGGAAGAGAACAAGGCAAGCTCTAAAACCTCCACTCAACGTTTTCCGGTGTCAGGACAGAGGGGCCTGAGGGCAAGCCTTCCGCTGTGTGGAGAATAGAAGATAGCTCCAGGTTGGCAAAGTCACAACTCAACCAGAAGAACAAAATCATACAAAGAAGAACTGGCTTGGTGTCACACACCTGTAATCCCAGCACTTGGAGGCTGAGATAGGAAGATCACAGGTTTAAGACTAGCCTGAGAAACAGAAATGTCAAATCAAACTGGGGGAGGGGGCACTGAGGATGTGGCTCAGCTGGGAGTGTTTGCTCAACATACAGGAAGCCCTGGGTTTATCCCAACCATTGCCTACAACTAGACAGGGTGGCACATCCCTGTAACACCAGCACTCACAAGATAATATCTTCAAACACACACACAACGAGCTTAGGGGGTGAAAGGTACTTTCACTTTTTAGGTTCCTAGCTCCTACTCTGAACCTAACACACCACACCCAGTGTTCTTCAATGCTCTAGGGTACACTGTCACTGATGTACGGAAGGGACAGCCTCCCCGGGAGAGGTATTTTTGTGACTTTTCTCTTTGGAGGCAGTGGCAGCGGTACTGAGAACCAAACCCAGGGCCTTGAGCTTGCTAACAAAGGGCTCTGACCTAGCTTAATTCCCAGCACCAAGAGAAGCTTTTTGTTCTCCACCTGTGTGTCTTTCAGTTCCTGGAACCATCCATAGCCACCGTTAAATGTCTACAGCCTTGTGTCCTTAGAGTCTTTGCTCCTCCAGGATGGGACCATTGGTAGGCAACTGCTGACTGGCTAATGTGCTGGGGACCAGGTCCAAGGTTTCAAGGGTGCTAGGCGAGCACTCCAGCACCCGAGTAACGGTCCCAGCCTACCATTTGGTGCTGCTTTATTCTACATTTATTTTATTTTTATGTACATGTTTGTGTGTGGATCTGCACACGTTTATGTAGTGTTAATACAAGCCAGAAGAGGGCGCAGGATACCTTGGAGCCACAGTTTCCGGCAGTTGGTTGTGTACCATCACATAGGAGAGCTGAGGACAGATTCTGAGCCTCCCTAACCCTAACCTCTAACCCCTAACCCCTAACCCCTAACCCTAACCCTAACCCAACCCTAACCCTAACCCTAACCATGCACCTTTAACCACCGTGCATCTCTCTGGAACCCGGCTTTTGTTTTTGTGAAAGTGTGTTGTTTTGTGGCAAGAGGTCACTGCTTTTTGGCTCTGCTGTATAAAGGGATGACGAGGACTCTGGTGCAGAAGCAAGGTCCCCCATCACTCTGGCTGCTTCTCACATACACATTTCACAGGCACTACAAATCCAACTAATCTAATAGCTGACTAGCATGAGGGGGAAAAATTGTTCATTTTTACATAGACAGGGGATTCTTTATAAAAAGAGAGACCTGTGAGATGGATCAATGGGTAAAGGCTCTTGGCACCAAGGCTGCATAGTTCAAGGAGAGAACCAGCTGGGAAACTGTCCACTACCTCCACACTCCTGCCATGGCACAAGTGAACTCGTGTGTGTGTGTGTCCGCGTGTGCACACATGTGGAGGTCAGAGGAAAATTCTATAGTATTGCTTCTCTATCCCCCCCGCCCCCGCATAGGTTCCATGGATTGAATTCAGGTCGTGGGGCTTGCACATGAAGCTGAGGCTTCTAGCGTGCTATGAAGATGTGCACTGTAGGAGGGAGACCACAGAGGAAGGTCAGGGTGACTTGTACATCTGTTTATTCACGTTGACTTGCAGCCCCCATTACCAAACTCTGGGATGAAGGTTGTTTTTCTGCCTTGAGTACGAAGGACATCTCTCCTCTAAGAAGCTTCCCAACTCAGGGCTAGGCTGTAGCTCAGAGTACTTGCCTAACTAGCAGGCACAAACCCCTGAACTATCCCACACACAGCATAACCCAGGTCTGGCAGCGCAAGCCTGTCACCCCAGTACAGGGAGGTGGAGGCTGGAAAATCAGCTCAAGTTCATCCATCCATGGATACAACGCGAGTTTGAGGCCAACCTTATCTACATAAGACATACATCAAAAAAGAATAATACTGATAAAAAAATCCTTTAAGCTGATACATAAATGTATGCATTCAGAGTGTGCTCACCAATGTGCATGCACACACACCCCACACATACACACCCCACACATGCATGAACACACATGCACATAACATACATGCACAGTATACACCACACACAGTACACACATATATATACACACCACACATGCACACACATCACATGTACAAACACTTCACACGCACAGCACACACATACACACACACCGGACATGCACAGCACACACATATATGCATATATAGCACACACTCACAAATCCATCACACACATCTAACCTCATCCTCCAGCCTGATTCTGGACATCTTGAGCAATGTGCCAACAGCTCCACTTGCAATAGGACATTGAAAAAGCACAAAAGGAGACCAAGCACAATAACTTCCTTCCAGAAGCAGTTCAGACTCAGACCTGGGAAACCAGCAACACCAGCCACAAGGCCTTCTTGAACTGTTTTTTTCCTGCCTAAGTATTGGCCATTCAGTGCTTCTGCTAGAGAAATGGTCAGCACAAATGTTTCTAGAATACTATTTCCAGAATTTGCATTTTCCCCCTTTCATCTCTTTTTTATAGGCTTGGAGGGAAGCACTTGCGGAACATATGGAAAGCTCTGGGCTCACTCCCCAACACAGGGGTGAGAATTCCAGGGGTGGGGTGGATAATAAATAAATAAAACACTTCTGTTTCAAAAATATCAATCCCACCCAGGACAGCTCCAGGAGCTAGCCTCCACTTTCACTGAGGACTGACAGATACTGCATATCCAAATGAAGTTACAAAGTAACCTGCACCCAGCCACTCTGGGTTATGGACTGAAGGAGCAGCCTACCCCAGACCAAAATCCACTGACGTTTTTTTGTATTGAGAGAGAGTTTGCGTGCATGCGCAAGCACACAGGTACATGTAGGTCAGAAGACATTTCACCCAAGCCAGTCTTCTTCTACCATTTGGGCCCCAGTATCCAACGCAGGTCATTTTTTAACTTATAGGTATCACCCATGTCTAACATTGTATTCTGAAAGGTGTTTATTTTGTACTTGCTTTTTTTTTTCTTTTTTTGAGACAGAGTCTCACTCCAGATTGGCCTGAACAACTACAGAACCAAGAAAAACACTGAACTCCTAATCCCCCTGCCTCCACTTCCTAAGTGCTTGGATGACAGGTGTGCATGATTATGCCTAGTGTATGTGGTTCTGGGGACAGAGCCTAGGGCTTCCTGCCTGCTAGGCAAGAGCTCTACCATAGGAGCCACACCCCTGCTCATTTGATTGTTTTTAAATAGTTATTTGCTTATTTATCTGTGTCTGTCTCTATGCATGTGGTGGCACATGTGTAAAGGTCAGAGAACAACTTGTGAGAATCCCTTCTCTCCTCCACTATGTGGGTCCCGGGGATGGAACTCGAGTTGACAGGCTTACCCACAAGCACCTTTACCTACAGAGCCAATTCTCTAGCCCTTGTTCATTTTCTTATTATTATTACATTTTAAAGTAAACACAGGAGCCGGGTGGTGGTGGCCCACGCCTTTAATCCCAGCACTCGGGAGGCAGAGGCAGGCGGATCTCTGTGAGTTCGAGACCAGCCTGGTCTACAAGAGCTAGTTCCAGGACAGGCTTCAAAGCCACAGAGAAACCCTGTCTTGAAAAACCAAAAAGTAAACACAGGCTCGTGTGTTTAAACCCTTGCATCCCACATGGGGGTGCTGTCTGACTGGGTAGTGGAACCCTGAGAATGCATTCATGGGGTGGGGGAGACGATGGCTGGAGAGGTTCGAGGCTTGAGTTCTGGGCTTCCTGACCCACTAACAGGTGAGGTGCCTCCATCACAAGCTCTTGACACCATGATCTCCTCGCAATCCCTGCTTAGCCTTCACCACGTTGGTGAAAGTGAGTGCCAAGAGTGAGCGCCAAGATGAACCTGGCGCCTTACATTGTTTCTCTTAGGTGTTGTATACCAGTTTCCTCCAAGATTCAAACATTCCATCCTGCAGAAAGCAAGAAGATAAACCACTCAGAGCTTCAGGAACTCCCCAAAACTGACCAGATTCACTAGGCCCCTCCTGTTATAGTGAGCAATGAAAGCTGGGAATCCCTCTCAGAAGAGCAAAGCCAAGCTGCAAAGAAAATGAAGACTGAGACCAGACCAGCTGCCTGGAAGAGGTTTCAGGCAACTGAGACACCTGGAAAGGACACTCTTCACCCTGTTGGGATGCCTGAAGGCTGTGCAGTGTGCTCCAGGATTACAGCTCTGTGAGCTGTCACCATGCTGGGGTGGGCCTTGGCAATGCAGCTGTCTTTGAGTCATTTCTGCTCCTGTGAGTAACCCCTCACCCATACACCTGTAAGCAACACAAATAAAACTCATCGGTTCACCAAGTCAGACTTTGGCGGTGTCCGTACTTTTTAGTCTGTCATGAGTTCCCTATCTGGGGTGATAGACGTAGGCATTGCATCTCCCCAGGAAAAGTTTTGTCACACAACGGGGCATTTTGTCACAGTCAAAAGCCTGACAATCTGAGTTCAATTCCCTGGACCCACATGGTGAAAAAGAGAACCAGCCCCTTAAAGTGGGTCCTCTGTCCCCACCATGCCATGCTGTACATTTAAACACACAATAAAAAAAAAGTAGTAAGGAAAGTTTTAAAAATTAATTAAGGTAAAAATAACACACATGTGCACAAATAAATAAATGTACTACAGGAAAAAAAAAAACTCTAACTCAGCAGGAAGAGTCACAGTCCTCAGCAGTGCAGCCACTAGGAAGTTGTCCCTGCTTAGGTAAATAGCCACACACACCCATCCTTGTGCAGGCACCCCTAGAATATGAGGTGAGTCACATACACACACAATAATAAAGGAGAGGGATTTGTTGGGAAGAAGAGGTTCAGAGGGTGGGAGGAGATAAAAGGTGGTAAGAATGATTATGATCAAAGTGCATTATATAGATAAACATGAAATTGTGAAAGAATAAATAATTGTTAATGTAGCTACATTAACACATTTGAGATTTTAATCTCCCTAAGGTACCAGTGATATTTTTTGAGCAAAACTATATAGTAGTCTGTGTAGAAATTGTCCGATAGCCTGAATCGGGCAGTCACAAACTTGGGACCTTTCTGAAGGAGCAAGGCCCAAGTCCAAGAGCATCCAACTGAGTGCTGCTCCTGTAAGCAAATGTATCCTGGTCACTGTAAGCTAAAGACATGGGGTCCAGAGAGGACCCATCCCTAGAAACCACTGGAATCTCTGGGAAGAAGGTAATCTGGGGCTGGAGACTCAGTGGGTAAAGAAATTGCAGCATAATCCTGATAACCTGAGTTTGATCCCTGAAACCTATGTAAAGAACCAAATGACAAGCATCTGTAAGCCCAGTACTCATGAAGCAAGAGGAGAGACAGGAAAATTGGCTGGAAGCTCTGGAGACAGCTAGCACTGAGTGCATTACACAGTGTCAAGAGACCCTGTTTCAAAACAAAGTGGAAGGCAAGAAGTGTGTAAGAGAACACGGACTCGGAGTGAAGCATAGCACCCCTACACGCACACACACTCACACTCACTAATAAAATAAGGTGGTGATCCAAATGAGAATATTCCTACATCAACTTCTGGCCACCACACTCCTCTGCATAGGAGATTGCACCCACTTGCATGTGCACACGTGCATGCATGTGTTGTGTGTGTGCACACACAAATAATAATTTTTGAAAGATTAATGTAGAATCAACTAAACCTCAACAGGTAAAAATAAGCCAACACTTCATGAACTGGGAGAACAAAGTGTGGGGTAAAGGCTGCTGTGAGAGCTAATAGCTTCCCAAATGGCCTGTCTTTATAAATACATAATGTCATTTGTATCTGTTGGCCACAGGAGACAGTCAAGAGTTCATGTTCACACCCCATTTGCTAAGCAGAGCCTCAAACAGGAAGGTCAAGAGCTTTAACAATTAGATAATTATCCTCTGCAGTGGGACAATTGAGGCGTCCACTCCAATCAGATGGGAGCCAGCTCTGACCACATTCTGGCTCAGTCATTTAACACTGCCTGGGAAGTTCCTGCTGGAACACAATCAGGGACATAATTACTGGCAAGATGCAGCCAAGTCCTCCTGGCTGCAGGTGCCTGGTGTCAGAACTGGAAAGTTGAAGGGAATCAAGCACAGGGTGCTTAAAACCAGCAGGCAGTTAACAAGGCAGCGAGAAGGTGAGACATCCCATTCCCTAGTCATAGAAAGTAACCACTTTCAATGCTTTCTTAAAAAGTAAAAAATAAATTAAATCTAAAAATAAATAAATTTGAAGGAACATCAGTTACGTAGTGAGTTTAAGGTGAGGCCAGCCTGGACTACATTGAGGTCCTTAGTATAAAGTAAATAAGTTAAAGTGGGGTCTTAGATACTTGCCCAGAATGCACAAGACCCTGGGTCCTACTCACAGCATAGAAAATAAAACATAGAAATATTAAAAGGGGTCCAGTGACCAGCTGGACACAGGAATGAGGAGAGAATGGCTGGCAGCCCTGAGCACAGCTCAGGCCGTGACTCAGAACAAAGTCAGCAGCCCATCACAACAGCAGCCGCTTCTCCTTGACTTTTCTCCCAGCCTCAGTTTCTTGCCCATAAATTGGGAACCATACCAGCCTTGACCAATGAAGTCAGGTGGGGCTGACTGAGATCCAGCATGCAGTGAGTCCTGCTTGCATGCACACGAAATGATGTACCACCGTCCATACACTTAGCAAACAGAAAATCAGTTCACTGTACACCCAGACAGAGAGAGAGAGACTCCAACACGCCCGTGAATCTCTGAGGTCATGTAGAAGAGAAACTATCTAGAGAATGTGTTTCCAACAAAGACAGTGCCAGAGCAACACGTCTCCAGCACAAGCTGTGGCCTTTAAAAGCCTGCAGCCTCCTAGGCTGGCCCCCAGGCACGGGGAAGGCACCTCCTTTGGCTGGCAGGGCCTCCTAGTCAGAGCCGAGAGCCACAAGCTGCACCAAACTTTGGATTCCAAAACTCAGAATAACTCACTATCTTGGTAAGACTCAAGCCACCAAGGAAACTGGGAACCAAGGAGATCTCCCTAGAACGCTGTAGAAGCACCAAAAAAAGGAAAAAACTACAGGAGGCTGTTTCTGGGGAAAAAAAAAAAACTGGGGTTTTTTTGTTGTTGTTGTTCAAAAGCTAGAATTGAAAAGTATGCATTTCTACTATCCAAAAACTATCAATCATCCTGCTCCTCTTCCAAATTCCTGACAATTGAGTCTCCACGCTTACAATAAAATCTCAGCTACAACCTATCCCCAATGCTACATTAAACCCAGCATAACAGAACACATCGGTAACCCCAACACTGAGAAGGTGAGGGCAAAGTCATCTTCTTTGCCATATATATTAAGTTCAGGGCCATTCTGGGCTACACACAACCATATCTCAACAAATAAGCAAGCCAATACAAATAACGGAAAATTTGGACCTAATTAAATGAATTAAAGTCTCTATCTTCTCATCAGAAAGCTTTTAGTTATAATCAACCATTAATTACAAATTTTGAAAGAGCTAGTGGTGGGCGGGAGTGATTCCTCAGGGTAAAGAGTATTTAATGCTCTTCCAGAGGTCTGAGGTCCAGTTCCCAGCACCATGCCCGTCCTCAGCCACCTACTACTCTAGATCCTGGAGATCCATCGCCTTCTTCTAATATCCACAGGTGCTACACTCCCACACATGCACACAGATACAAACACACACACAAAAATAAATAAATAAATAAAGATAAATCTTTTTAAGGAATCTTTTAGTAGAAGGGTAACTTGGTGGTACACACCTGCAATCCCTACTAGGGCAGTGAGGAAAGAAGAAGTTCAAGGCCAGACTGGACTACACCTCAAAACCCTGTCTCAAAACAAAACAAAAAAGCTAGCTGAAGCTAGGGGTGTAGCTCAGAGGGAGAGGGCTTGCCCAGCATGCTCAAGACCACGTGCCGACACACCCAAAACAAAAAGCAAAACCTTGTTCCAAGTACTTCAAAGAAACCAGAGAGAGGGCTGGGAACTTGGCTCAGTCAATTAAGCGCTGCCACGCTAGCATGTGGGCCTGATCCTGACCCAGGCAAACAGCTGAGCGTGACCATGAGGACTTCTGCTGCTAGGGAAGCTGACACAGAAGCATTCCCAGAGCGCACTGACCAACGAGGCCAGTCATTTGGTGAGCTCCAAGTTCACTGAGAGACCCTGTGCCAAAAAAATAAGGTAGAGAGCCCCTCGTGAGATGGTTCAGTGAAAAAGTCTCTTGTTGGCAAACCTCTCCACGTGAGTTGATTCCCCAAGATACACAGAATGGAAGGCAAGAACTGATTCCCCCAAGTTGTTCTCTGACCACTGCATATGAAACAACACACAAAAGAAAAAAGTTAATGAGAAATAAATAAGTAAATTTTAAAAGGGTAACGAATGATTGAGGAAGACACCCAGCCATCCACATGCACATGTACATAGATGCATGTACATCTGCATGCATGTGACGTACAAGAACACAAAACACACAAACAACATACACACCTAAAAATAAAGCAGAAAAATCTATGTTTTAATTGAACATTTAAAAAGAAAAGCTTTCAATTTTATGAAGAAATAGAAAAGAAAACATGACAGAGAAGAAAAGGCCTTCTTTGTTCTCAGACTTGATTTTATATGAGACATTTTTGGAAAGAGGCTCTTGGGGCAGACTCGACCCCACCAAGCAAGCCCTGGAAACATGTGAGCACACTGAGATTTGAGGCTAGAGTGGCAAATTATATCCATCGCGGTTTCCCTCCCACATGAAGGGGGCTTCCCAAGCTCTCAATACTAACAAACAAAGGGAACAGTAGCAAGGAATAAACCTGCGATTTCCTGCCAAAGTTCTACATTCCACATCCACCCGGGAAACGTCCACTCCCGGGCCACAGACTCTGGGCTTTGAGTGGAAGCAACAGAAAAGAGAAAATGATCTGGGCCAAAAGGCTTCTCTCAGCCCTGTAAGAAAGGCCACACATAGAGGAAAGAAAATAAATGAGAGAAGCCCACATCCTCCCCTTCTCCTGTCTCTCCCTAAATCACAAGGAGCAAAATCTCCCTCAGATTTGCAGAAGACACACTGTAACAAAGCATCTTCGAGACCTGGTGTCCTAGTTACCTTTCCTGTGGCTGTGATAAGATCCACTGACAATAGCAATTCAAGAGGGGAAGGGTTTGTTTAGGCTCACAATTTGAGTGCACAGACCACAGCAGGGGAAGTCATGGTGGCAGAAGGTTGAGGCAGCAGGTCATGTTACATCAGTGTCAGGAAGTAGCAGACAGATAAATGCTGGTGCTCTGTCAACATTCTCATTTTATGAGGGTCAGGATCCCAGCCCAGGGAATGGTGTTACCCACAGTGAGCAGGTCTTCCCATCTCAATTAACCTGATTCTAGATTTCATTGAGTTGACAAGTGAAATGAACCCTCACAATCTAGAGTGTCAGGACAGACACTGGTACTTCTTTGTACACCAAAGCTTTTAAAGATGGAAAGAGGCAAATGTTTCAGCACATAAATATACAACCCAAAGAGGAGCAAGTATTCATACACTAGAATTAGCTCATGCTAATACATGAATTTGCCTTGGAATCAAAATGCTCTGGAAACTGAGCCAATCACAAAAGGATTCTACTCTTAGGAGGTCCCTAAAATGGCAGCTCCATAAACATAGAAGGAAAGTGGTAAATGCCAGGGGCTGTGAGGGTTCAGGGCACGTATTGGGAAATGAAGCTTCAGTTTGGGAGATGAGAAAGTTCTGGAAATGGATGGCAATAATTGCACAACCATGTGAATGTGTTTCATGTTGCTTAACTGTGCTCTAAAAAATAGTTAAGATGGTAAATTTGAGTTTATGCCTGTTTTGTCACACACCAGAAATAATAAGCAAAGTCAGGCCTGTGATGCAGTCATGCAAACCCAGCTCTAGGGAGGATGTGACAAAAGGATCATAAACTCAGGGACTGCCTGGGCAACTTCATGAGACCCTGTGTCAAAATGTCAATGAGATGGGGAGATGGTTTGTCAGATAGAAACACTTGGCACACAAGTCTGAGAGCTTGAGTTCAAATCACCGAATATTTGTAAAAGTCAGATATGGTGGCACATGTTGAAATCCCAGAATTCCTAAAGTGAACTGGGAGGCGGAGGCAGGAGAATCACCTAAAATCTCACACCAAGTAGCCTGGTGTACAAAACAGCAAGAAACAGTAAAAAGAGACTGTGCCTGAAAACAAGATGGATGGTAAAAACCAATTTCCAAAAGGTGTCCTTTAATCTCCACATGTACACCATAGAACACTCATGCTGATACACACACACACACACACACACACAACAACAACAACAACAACAACAACAGCTACCATGGGAGTCGAGCTAAAGATACACCTCACTAGTACAGCACTTGCCTGGCAACCTCAAGACCTAAGGCTCAGTCACAAGTTGGACTTCAATGGCATCTAGGGTGAACAGACATTGGTTCACATCTTCTCAAGGAAAAGTTAGCCCAGCACCAGAGCACATGCACGCATTCCACATTCTACCACAACCATGGTATCTACTTTCTTTTTATTTATTCATTTATTTTTATGTGTTTAGGTGTTTTGCTGCATGCATGTCTGTGCCCCCAGAGGCTAGAAGATGATTCAACTGAGGCTGGAGTTACAGACAACTGTGAGCCACTATATGGGTGCTGAGACTCAAACCTGGGTCCTCTGGGAGAGCAGCAAGTGCTCTTAATCATTGAGCCATGTCTCCAGCCCCAATACCCACTTTCATATTCTCCCACCTTGTGATAATTAATGGGAAGCATTAATTATCAACTTGATAGAACCTAGAATAATCATCTGGGAGATGGACCTCTGGACAAGCCTGTAGGAGATGCTGTATAGAGAAAGGGAACTGGGCACTAGTATGCAGCCACTGCTCTCTACTTCCTGATCATGGATGTGATGCGACCACCTGCTTCAAGTTCCTGCCATGATAGTGCCCTGAAACTCCTTCTCCCTTGTGTTGTGTTTGCCAACTCATTTCCTGACAGCAACAGGACATACCTCCACAAGGAGGAGTCACACGACAAGAACAAAGAAAGTTAAGAAGACAGGCGCCCTGGTGGGTGCAGTTCACAAAGTCAATTAGGTCATTCACACAACAGGAGTCTGAGGTGAGCCTGAGGGGACACTGAGGGGGAACACACCTATGTAAATGTTGCCACTTGGGGATCGTGTAGTGAATGTGCCTCTTGGCTTCCCTGTCTCCCAAGCATGGCAGGCCATGGCCCTACTGAATACATAGAAGCTGCAATTATCTGCATACGACCTGCATGTGATTGACCTCAATGACATTCCATCATGAAGAATCGGGGGATAGCAAGGCCTCATATCTCTGTCAGAGGCAGTTAATGATTACTAGGGAAAGGGGCTCATAAGTTGCCACCTCTCCCTGAAGATGAACAGCCAAGAGTTGCTAAGGGTAGGGACTCAGGAGAACTCCCCCACCTCCTTGCAGATCTATTATAAACTGTTAACAGTTACTGAAGAGGCTCATGAGACTCTACCTCTCCCTGAAGATAGACAGCTAACGGTAGTTAAAGGGAGGGGTTCGTGAGTCTCCACCCATTTGAGGCTTGATAAGCAGTTAGTTAAAGGTTGCTGAGAGAGGGAGGAGACACAGTCCTACCCTTTCCAGAGGATTGCTAGGCAGTTAACAATTACTAAGAGGAAGGTTCACATGGCCCGCACAACCCTCTTTGAGGATTGACAGCTGGAGTTGCTAGGAGACAGAAAGTGGTATGGAAACTGGTAGGTTGCCCACACTCCTGTAAACAATCACAAGGATTCTCACTGAGTCCAGGCGTAAAAGTAGGACTGTTAGAAAAGAGGTAGGTGAACAGCAGGAGAGAAAGGAAGACAAACAGGCAATACACATTACATACATGTGTGGAAATGTCATGCGAAAACCATTACGTATCATAATATACACTATTAACTAGAGAACTTTAAAAATGGAGAACACTCCTGCCTCACCTAGGCAGTAGCAACTCAGGCATACCCTTTGCCTAGGCTCTTGAAACCGTGAACGACAAGGTTCAATTATTGTTTGCACAATTATCTCCGGAAGGCTAAAGAAAGATCACTGGCAGGAAGGGGGGGGAAGAGGTAAATCTGCAAAGTCAACAAAGATAAACAGCTAAGTTTGCTTCATGGCATTTTGTTTTATTTTGTTTTTCAGGCCAATGACAAATTAGTCATGCCTCCAAACAACCACTCATTCAGGAATTATAAGTGCAATTCACATCACATATAAGTGGAAAGAGTCCAAACAGATCTAAGCAACACAGACAGATTGCCACCAAAAACTCCGGTGACAGCCTCGTTTTCTTCCCAAATCTCTTAGGATTCCCGCTTAATGTATACTTTGGTTTGGTTTGCAGAGCCCACTAGGAAACACTGACTCAAGTGAAGCTGTAGTGCCTGGGGCTGTGACTCACATGGATGCAGTGGTTCCCTGGCATACCCGGGGCCTAAAGGAGAGTCTATCACCACATAAAATCGGGCATGGTAGCACATGCCTGTCATCCCAGCATTCAGGAAGTAGAGGCAAGAAATCAAGAGTCAAAGTGAGCCTCTGTTGGAGAATATTATATTCAGGTGTGTGATTTTGTTTACGCTGCATTTAACTCTGTGAAGTTATGTTACTGCACCTGTCTAAAACACGTGATGATCCTAATAAAAAGATGAGTGGTCAATAGTAAGGCAGGAGCAAGCATAGCCGGGGCTGGCAGGCAGAGAGTAGAAATAGAAAGCGAAATGAGGAAAAAGAAGAACAACAAGGAGAGGAGGACATCAGGGGCCAGCCACCCAGTCAGTCACGGAGTAAGAAGGAAAGAAAGGTACACAGAAATAGAGAAAGATAAAAGCCCAGAGGCAAAAGGTAGTTGGGATAATTTAAGTTAAAAATAAAAAGCTTGCAAGAAACAAGCCAAGCTAAGGCCGGGCATTCATAACTAAGAATAAGCCTCCGTGTGTGATTTATTTGGGAGCTGGGTGGTGGGCCCCCCAAAAAGCCAAGAGTAAAATATCTTACAACAAGCCTCAGCTACGTAGTCAAGTTTGAAGCCAGCCTGGGCTACATGAGACCCTGTCTAAAAAAGTATGAGTCTGGGGAGGGTGAGCAAATTTTTCATTTATTACAATTCTTGTTGCTGTTACTATTTGAATAATATTGAATGCAGAGAACTGCTCATGCTAAGCAAGAACTCCACCACTGTGCCAATTTGCCCAGGTTTGCCTTAAATTCACTCTGTAGTCATAAAAGGTCTGTGATCCTCCTGCCTCAGCCTCCCAGCTATCTAGAAAAATAGTCAGAACCAACACACCCAGCTAGTGATATTATAATTTCATCTATAATTCTGAAATAAAGAACAAGTCAAAAAACAAAGAATATACATTTTTAAAGACAAAATAAATAGCGTGGGTTGGGGGCTAAGGAATGCAGTCTGTGTGTGTGTGTGTGTGTGTGTGTGTGCGCGCGCGCGCATGTGGCATGCTCATGTGTATGCTGTCATGAACACCCATGCAAAGCAAACGAGCCAGAAGAAGATATCAGGTGTCTGCTCTATCCCTTTCTACTTTATTTCCACAGAGAGAGTCTCTCAGTGAACCTAGAGCCAAACTGGCAATCAACCAGCTCTGGTCATTCTCCTGCTTCCATCCCCCCAGACGTAGAGTTACAGAGGTACACATGGCCATACCTGCCTTTTTATGTGGATACCCGGGATTTGAACTCTGGCCTTCACGCTTGTCAGCAAATGCTTTTAGCCACTGAACCACCTCCCCAACCCACTATATGTATGACTTTTTCTTTAAGTGATGGGGCTGGTCAGTCACACTACACGCATAGGCTTTACCAGTGAGGCACACTTCCAGCCCCCAATTTTTTTAAAAAGTTAGTAAAAATAACCAGTAGGAAATACAAAAATGTACTCTTAGTGATTTTACTATTTTTCCATTTGACAAGAAGCAAGTGAAGGGAGGAGGAGTTCATTTGGGTTCACAGCTTGAGGGGATGCAGCCTACTGTGGAGGGGAAGGTATGGCAGTCGGCAACTGCAGAGTGGCAAGTGTGTGCAGCCAGGAACAGTAAACAGAGAAGACAGGAAGTGTGACAAGGCTATAAAACCTCAAGACCCATCTCCAACAAGTCACGTCCATCTTTCCCAAACTGAGCACCCAGGTAGGGCAACATGTGAGTCTATCAGGAATGCTGCGTCTTCAAACCACAATAGAAATAAACACAATTTGAAAAGTAGTTTGAAGCAGGCATTGGGATCCACTAGAGACAGAACTGGCAGGGTGGCTTGAGCCCAAGAGGTCAAGACCAGCAAGGGAGCCACCCACACAGCTTTCCAGTTTCATTTCTGCTGCTGGGACTAAATGCTTGACAACAGCAGCTCAGGGAAGCAGGGGGTTTATTTGGCTCACAGATCCTGGTAACAGTCCACTGCTGGGGAAATCACTGTGGCAGGAGTCTGAAGCAGCTGGTATCATCTCGTCCAGAGCAGAAACAAATGCATACATGCTGTGCTCAGCTCGTCCAGGACCCAAGCCCAGGGAATGATACTATCTGCAGTGGCATCAACTAATGCAATTGGGACAAACCCCCATGGGCCGAACCGATGTAGACAATCCCTTGGTGACGACACTCTCTTCCTGGGTGAGTACAGGTTGTGTCAACTTGACATTGAAAACCAACTGTCAGCCTGGCGGTGGTGGCGCACGCCTTTAACCCCAGCACTGCGGAGGCAGAGGCTGGAGGATCTCTGTGAGTTCAAGGCCAGCTTGGTCTACAAGAGCTAGTTCCAGGACAGGCTCCAAAGCTACACAGAAACCCTGTCTCGAGAAAAAAAGAAAGAAAGAAAGAAAGAAAGAAAGAAAGAAAGAAAGAAAGAAAGAAAGAAAGAAAGAAAGAAAGAAACTGTCACAGACACCATACCCAAAAATATATAAATAAATAGGAAAACAAGTAGATATGAAAATATTTTAAACCTCTGATTCTTCCTTCTCTGAAACAAAAGCTGTAGTATAAAATTGTACAACCAAAGAGGTCTGCATGCCATGTCTCTTAGTTGCTTTCTAAAATTTAAAACACGGCCTAGAAAATCAAAGGAAGGTTAGCTCCATAACTAAAGGACAAGCCGCCAAATTGTGAAGACCCAAGTTCAACCCCAGAAGTCATGGTCTTTAGGGGTAGGAGGAGATAACAACAATGATGACATGTGACACCAACAAAGACAGGCATGGTGGCATGTGCTTGCAATCTCAACACTGGGGAGACAAAAACAAAAAGCCCTGGAGTTTGATGTCCAGCCATGCTAGCTTAATTAGTATGCTCCAAGTTCAGGGGGGGAAAAAAAACTGTCTCAAAAAGCAAGTTAAAGGATCGGATCACTGGCTGTTTTTACACAGGACCTGGGTTCAATTCCCAGCACCCACATGGCAGCACACAAACTGTCCATAACTCCAGTTCCAGGGATCCGATGTCCTCTACTGGCCTCTGTGAACACCAGGCAAACACATGGTGCACTGATATGCCTATAAAATACTTACTAACATAAAAATGCATTTTAAAAATAAAATGAGACAGAGGTACATGAGGAAAAACAACATCTAAGGTTATACTCTGGCCTCCACATGTATACACACATATGTACACACACAAAACAGACAGAGAAACAGAAGCTCCTGATAAGCATGATGACACACATCTGTAATCTCAGGTGTGCCAGAAACTGAGACTGGAAGATCATTGGAGCCAGGAGTTCAAGGCCACTGAGCCAGAAAGTGAGATGCCAAGTCAATCAATCAATCAATATTTAAAAATAAAGTGCCAGCAAGATGGCTCAGCAAGTAAAGATACTTACAACCAAGTCTGATAATGGGAGTTCAACTCCTCAACCCCTAGAACCCACAAACAAGAGAGAACTGACTGGCTCCTACAAATGGTCTTCTGACATCCATGAACACATGCCTTAGCATGACCTCCCCATCCCCACATACACACACGCCTTAGCATGATCCCCCCAAAAGCACCTGCCTTAGCATGCTCTGTCACTCCCTGCACACACATAAGTAAATATATATAAATAAATATAACCATACATTATGACACACACCTGTGATCCTAGGGTAGAATAGGGAGGTAAAGGCTAGATGATTAGGCATTCAAAGCCAGGCTCAATATGCTGTGAGTTCAAGACCAGCCAGGTCACATGAGACTATAACATACACACATAATTACACATTTAAAAAGAATACAAAGCTGAACCCTCCAAGCACCGCTGCTTCATATCTGTCTCTGGCTTCCAGAAAAAAATGAAGTTAAGGAAAGAGGAGAGACCCTCTGGGCAAATGTCAGCAACATTGCAAAACCCATTTCCTGCCCCTCAACACCAGTCTTTGTTAAAAACAATAAAAAGAACAGAAGGAACACAGCCTCCAGATGGCAGATTCAAAATCCCTTATTAGATTTCAAACAAAAACTACTACAGTCATACTTCTAACGTGACACAGGCCCATTAAATACAAAGATGAGTCACAGCACCCTTCTAAAGTCTGTCTGACATCACCCCAAGTCATCCTGGCTTTTCAGCAAGCTCACACTAAGGCCAGAAATAGACAGGAAGGCCACAGGGCAGGTGGACTGACAGGTCACACTCAGCCTTGGGCGAGAGCTAGAAAACCCTGACCATAAAACCACAAAGAAGAGAGAAAGAGAAAGTGGTTTTGTAAACACGCCCTGGCAGCCCCACAAAGCCAGGCGTCTGGGCGGAGAATTCTTCCTCCATTTACTGGAGGAAATTAGTGCCTTCCCTTGGACAGCAGCATACTCTGAATTTGAATTTAGAGTTCACCTCCTGCTTCTGCTCCTGTGGAACATATCCACTGAAGTCAGCTGGACAGTCAGTTACCAAAAAGCCACACACAGTTCTTCAACTACAGAACCTCTAGCTCACATACTAAGGCCATCACCAAAAAAAAAAAAAAAAAAAAAAAAACCTTTAAAAGAGTATGTGGGGGGCACTCTGTGATGTGGCTCAGATGATAGAGTACTTCCCTAACATGTATAAGGACCTGGATTCCATCCCCAGCATAAAAAAAAAAAAAAATTGGGCCTGGTGGTTCATGCCTATCATCTCAGTACTTAGGGTGTGGAAGTGTGAAGATCAGAAGTTCAAGGTCAGCCTCAGTTACACCCAGTACTGGGCCAGCCTCAGCTACGTGGAGAAAGTCTGTCTGAAAAATCCAAAGGCTAGGGATAAACTTAAGTGGTCAAGTACTGGTCTGGCAGGCAGGAGACCTTGATTCCATTCCATTACAACATAACTCTGGTGTATCATGTACACCTCTCAACCCTGCACTGGGGAGATGGGAGATCAGAAGTTCAAGGCCAGTCTAAGATACCGAGGAATTTCAATGACCACTTGGACTACCTGAGACTATCTAAAATAAAAATATGAAACCTTTTAAAGTCCATCAGAAAGAAACTTCAATAATCCACCACACTGAGGATTAGTTTTATTCAATAACCTTACACAACCAAGAGTCACCAGCGAGAGTCTCAATGAAGGATTGTCTACGATAGGATGGTGTGTGTGTGTGTGTGTGTCTGTGTATGTGTGTGTCTTTATCTGTGTCTATGTCTGTGTGTGTATGTGTATGTCTATGTGTCTATGTGTCTATGTGTATGTCTATGTGTGTATGTCTATGCCTGTGTCTATATCTGTGTCTATGTGTGTGTCTGTGTGTGCCTGTGTCTATGTGTGGATGTGCGTGTCTATGTGTGTCTGTGTGCATGTGTCTGTATGTGTATCTATGTGTATGTGTGTGTTTGAGTGTGATGTGTGTGTTTATGTCTATGTATGTGTGTATGTCCATGTGTGTGTCTGTGTGTACGTGTTTGTCTATGTCTGTGTGTGTATGTGTCTATGTACGTGTCTGTGTGTGTCTATGCCTGTATGTGTGTATATATATATGTGTGTGTGTGTGTGTGTGTGTGTGTGTGTGTGTATGTGCGCACTAGCTTTGTTCCATGGGGACTATGCTAATTAAGTTAATTGATGTAGGAAGACCTCGCCCAATATGGGCAGCATCATTCCCTAAGCAAGGGTCCTGAACTGCACAACATTAGAGAAATGGAGCGGAGTAAGCAAGCAGTAAGCATTTCTCTCTGCTCTTCACCACGATGTGATGATCAGCTCTTTGAAGCCCCTGGTTTGACTTCCCCACGATAAAGGACTGTCACCTGGAATGTAAGCTGAGGTAAGTCTTTTCTCCCTAGTTACTTTTTGTCATCATATTTTATTGTAGCAACAAAAATGAGACTGAGAAACAGTGAAAGTTCATTTTCTTCAACCCTAAAAATCAGTGACTCAACCCACTAGACAAGAGAAGGTGCAATCAAAACAAGAATCTGCCCCCCCCCTTCCAAGTGTCTACATCCTCAACCGATTCAATAAAGTGAAAGGTTTTCCAAAAACCTGTTGGAAAATGACCTATGAAATAAGGATGGCTTGGAGTAACTATGAAAGCAAAACAAGATGGTCTATGTAGCATAATTGAAAGTACTGCTTTCATGGCTATGGGGAACAAAAATAATATTTAGATATCATTAGGAACTCCTGAGACAACAATGAAAAACAGAAGGTATGTATCCAGGACTGATGACAGCAGCAAAAACCAAATCACAAGTGAACTCGTGGCCTTAAAAGTTTTAATTGCATTAGAAGAATGAAATTAGCCCTGGAGGTGTTGCTCAGTGGTCAGCGCCCCTGCCTAGACTTGCCCAGTGAGGAGCTGGGGGCAGCTCAGGGTAGAGCTTCAAATGCAAGGCATTTGGTTAAACAAAATGAGATTGTTTTATTTGTTAATTTCACAATTTAGGATTATTCCAAAAATGTTTAGAGATGTAATGCCTCCTAAAAACTTCACACTAAGGGGGATTTAAAAAGAACAAAATTAAAAGCATAGGTTAGAATTACCACGAAATGAAAAGAATTATGTTCACAGCAATTACTGGGTTATTAAAAAACAGAACTGATGAATAAATCCAAGATCTTCAAGACCCTCAGCTCTCAACTGGGTTTAAGGAGACTACACAAACACAACTCTGCTACACTGAATAGCACACTCTCAATTTAGAAAACTCATTAATTCTAAGAAATTAAGAACCACAGAAATTGACCAAAAGATCTAACAATGGATTTAAAAAAAAAAAAAATTTTTACCTTATTTTCACCAACCCCTTTTTTTTAAAAAAAAAAAGTTACTCAAAAATTCCTTCCCACAAAGATTTTTAAACCATAACATTTCCCAAGAAATGACTTTGTTGTTCAAGGAGAAATTAATTCTGATGCTAAACTTTGCTAAAATCCTTTAAAATGGAGACTTGCCTAATTCACTTTCTGTGACTAGGAGATTGGATAACAAAACTTAATGAAGAGATTGCAAAATGAAACAAACCAAAGACACAGCCCAATTTCACTCATGAACAGAGATGGCAAAAACCCAAGACTTAGAACAAAGCAAGCCTTGCCAATCAAAGTCAATGCTATGCCAAAAAAAAAAAAAAAAAAAAAAAAAATTCAACAAGCAAGTTGCACCCACAGGAAAGCAAGGATGGCTATACCATAGAAAACCCCTTAAACATGGCTGTCAAGTGATAGATACCACTGCTAAAGAGTTAAGGGAGTTAATGAGTCTTGAAGCCCTAAATTCTGTATTCAGCCTGGAGCTTGCCAAGTAGACTAGGCTGACTGACCAGCAAACCACCTATCCCTTCTGCCCCAGAATTCAGAGTACAAGCATGGACTACCATTTTTGTCCACATGGTCTGATGGATAGTGTTAACTATCAACTTGACACAATCTAAAATCACTTGGAAGGACATCTCAGTGAGAGACTGTCTAGATTATACTTGTGGGCATGTATGTAGGAGATTGTCCTGATTATACATTAAGTGGGAAGACTACAACTGTGGGAGGCATCACTCCCTGGGCCTGGATCCTAGACTGTAGGACACTGGAGAATATGAGCTGAGCATAAGTGTGTACACATTAGTTCATTGTTCTCTGTTCTTGACTGTGGATGCAATGTGACTGACTGAGTTCCTGCTACTCAGTGACACATACAGCCTGAACCAGGAGCCAAATAAAGCCTTTCTCCCTTCAATTGCCTTTGTCAGAGTTATCACAGCAATGGGAAATGAACTAAGATGCAAGAGCTATGGGGATCAAGCCTAAGTCCTCTTTACTGGCTGAGCTCCCAAGATTTCTATGAATGGCTATCAGAAATTAGCTCAGCCTAGAAGATGAACTCAGGATGAGGATTTTCCTCAGTCTCCATCTGCACCCCACATCCTGTCCACCGCACCCATTCTGCTCTGCTGAGGCTGTTTCTCAGAGGAAAAGGTCAAGAAGGAACAAAAACATTCCTGGTTCTTGGTCACCCATAGAGGGACACACTAAGCCCTGGCCAGTTTCTACCCCTTCCTGGTTCCTCCTCTCATTAGAAGAGTCTCTTTGTTGAGTTCCATTTTCTCAAGCAACTCTTTCCTCTATTCTGGGACTGTCAGGAGCACAGACACAGAATAAGCAGTGTTGTGCTTCATATTAGGGGGTGTGTATCATTCACTTTACTCCTAGATGAGTAAAGCAACTCAGGGGAGGACAGGCTTATTCTGGCTCACAGTTGCAGGGAGCTGTCCATCACAATTGGGAAGCCATGGCAGCAGGACTGTGAGGTGGCTAGTGAATGCTAACACACAGCTTGCTTTCTCGTGGTTAGACAGTCCAGGATCCAAAGACAGGGAACGACCATCTCTCAGTGAGGGTGGATCGTCCCACCTCAGTTAATGCAATCTAGAAGTGTCACCATAAACACACTCAGAGATCTGTCTCTAGGTGAATCTAGTCCTGTCAGGTTGACAATATTAACCATCACAAGACAGGAATTCAAACTGAAAATAATAAAAAGTAATAAATAGTTTACTTTCCCCAAAGAGAAGCTATCAGGGCTGAGAAGATGAATCAGTGGGTAAGGCATCTGTGAGGACTGAGTTCAATCCCCAGAATGCACACAGAAGTTTGTGTAGTGCTCATGGCCTGTAATCCAGACGCCGAAGGTTGGGGGAAATAAAACCAAGGCTGGGGATATACTCAGTGGTAGAACATTTGTCTAACATGCACAAGACCCTAAGTCTGAACCTCAGCCCTACAAAAGTTACTTATGAAATAAAGATAAAGAAATGGCACAGCCAAGATCTGGAACACAGATGTTTGCAGAAGCTCTAATTCAAGTAACTAAAGGGGGGAAACATGACAAATGGTGATCAAGTGGTGAAATTGATAGGATCCATATGATGAAATATTATTCAGCCATTAAAAATCAAAACTTAATGAAATTACTATGTGAATTGTTCCTAGGAAAAGAAAGGAAAGAACATACGACAAGCTACATATTATCTGACTCTATGAATAAGAGATGTCCAGAACAGGTGAATCTATGCAGCCTGAAAGCTAATCGCTTGTTGCCAGGAACCGAGGGAATCAGGATTGGAGAGTGAGTAATCAAGGACATAGAATTTCTTTTGGGGGTGATAAGAATGTTCCGGAACCAGACCATGAGTAAGGTGACACTACATTATCAATATACTTCCTAAATATATTTTACCGCAACCAGAAAACAGCGTTTTATCCAGGAATGCTGGTATCCCAATGCTTGGAAGAATGAGGCAAGAGTATTGCCAAGAGTTTGAGGACAGTGAGACCCTATCTCAAACAACAAGAAAAGTCCAATGATAATTTAAAAGTTTAATGATAGTTCTAGCAGACATAGGGAGAAAGACGCACACAGAGACAGAGCACACTACAGCTGAACCGAGGTCCCTGGCACCTCCCTGGGGCATGTCAAGATTTCACTTTCCACAAAGGATGACAGGGTGGGAAATAACTGGTCAATGAATTTCATCAAGCCAAAGAAAAACCAGTTAGACCAGTTACCTAGTCACCAGGCAAGTCAGCCAGAAACGCCTTTTTACAAGTATGCATTTACCTCTATCCAGCATCTTCCATAAATGATTGGGACAATATTCCAATATTCTCTCAAAAGAAAAATGGAAAAATGAAGCTTTCCACTGACATCCCAAAGAATCTTCCAGAAAAACAACGTTCTTCAAGACCCAGCAATACCACTTTTGGGCATATACCCAAAGAATGTTCAATCGTGCCACAAGGACATGTGCTAAACTATGTTCATAGCAACTTTTTTTGTCATAGCCAGAACCTGGAAACAACCTAAATGTCCCCTCAACAGAAAAATGGAAAAGAAAAATGTGGTACATTTACACAGTGGAGTACTACACAGCAGAAAAAAATAATGACATCTTGAAATATGCAGGAAAATGATTGGAGCTAGAAAACATCATATTGAGTAAGGTAACCCAGACCCAGAAAGACAATTATCATATGTACTTACTCATAAGTGCTTTTTAAACATAAAGCAAAGAAAACCAGTCTACAAATCACAATCTAGACAACAAAGAGAACCCTAAGAGAGACATACATGGATCGACATGGGAAGTAGAAAAAGACAACATCTCCTGAGTAAATTGGGAGCATGAGGACCATGGGAGAGGGTTGAAGGGGAGGGGAGGGTAAGGAAGGGAAGCAGAGAAAAATGTATAGCTCAATAAAAAAAAAAGGGGGGAGAATCTTCCAGAAAACTCTGCACTTGTCAGGTCTGTAAATTTGCATATTTATCATAAAAGATTTGAACACTAGAAATAGGGGAAATGGTTCAGTGGGTAAAGTGCTTGACTGCAAGCACGAGGACCTGAGTTCAGATCCCCAGAACCCATGTAAAAAGCCAAGACTGGAGGTGCGCACCTGTAATCCCAGCAATGGGAGCTAGAGGCAGGAAGATATCTGGGGTTTGCTGGCCAGCTAGTAGAACTAACTAGGTGAGCTCCAGGTTCAGTAAGAGAGCCTGTCTCAAAAAAATAAATAAATAACACAGGTGCGCCAGCAAGATGGTTCAGTGGATAAAGGCATTTACCATCAAATCTAACCTAACCATCTGGGTTTGGTTCCTAGAGACCCACAT
>JAQHUG010000433.1:1244621-1255148 GCA_028555095.1 Dicrostonyx torquatus | reverse complement strand
ACATAATATACCGTAGTAAACATTATGTAACCGTATTCTGTCTCTCCCTTCCTTCCTTCGTTCTTACCTCATCTCTCACAAAATACTTTCTAAGCTTTCAGCTCTTACTTAAACCAGTGGTTCTCAACCAGTGGGTCATGACCCTTTTGGGGGTCACATATCAGACATTTACATTATGATTCATAACACTAGCAAATTATAGTTATGAAGGAGCAACAGAATAATTGTATAATTGGGGGTCACCACAACATGAGTAAGTGTACTAAAAGGTCGCAGCATTAGGAAGGCTGAGAACCACCAACTTAAATCCTCTGCAGCTTCTCTTTGGCGTATGAGAATTATTAGTATGCCTGTTTAAGCCTTGGAACCGAAACTCAGTAAAAATGAGTGTTATTTGAAAATGAGCACAGCAGCAGCCCACGTAGCCAAGATGGCTATCAACTGACTAACGAGGATGTAGCGTAACCCTATGGAGATGCCGGGCAAAGTCACAATCATACCACAGAAGGGACAGTGCAAAGTTTTGTCAATCTACTTAAAATGGTGCACTTTTAAAATGTGAATTCTAGGAGCTTAGGGATTTTCTGATACGTATGTGTGTGTGTGTGTGTGTATACGCATGCATATTCATGTGTATGATGGTGTACATGTGTGTAGGTGAGCATATTCGTGTGTCCTTGCATGAGGAAGGAAAATTCTATAATGCATAATCTTGGGCAAAGTGGGTGCTGTGTAAATGTCTTTAAGAGAAGTCATGTGACTCATGGTCCAATGCCTTTTGGGTAGTCTCTTTACTCACTATTCCACTCTCATTGTTCAGAACATTTGTTTCTACTCCTAACTACGTCATTGATCTATTCACTGCACTCAAAACGCAAACAAGAACCTGGCTACTTCAGCAGATACACAGGGACTCTGATCTGCTCTGTGAAACCATGCAGCCCACAAGTGAGTACAGACCTACCTCCCATCCCCGCTGCATCTAGACCACAACCCAGCTCCAGCCCAAAACTCAAAAGGCCCTAGAAAATCCAAGCCCAAAGGTGCTCTTGCGTTCTACCGAGTCTATTCCTATTACACACCTTCCTCTAGGTCATTGCTCTGCAACTCTTTGTCCCTGAGTTGCCAGTATTCTCAAAATATTCCCACAGGTAATGTTTTCGTCCCCTCAGTCATCTAACTTCTCTACTGTCTCCTCCCCATGACATCCGGGTTTTGTCAGTTTGACACAAACTTAGATATAACTGGGAAGGCAAACTCTTAGTTAAGAAAATGCCTCCATCAGGCCCAGCTCACTGTAGGTGGTGCCAAACCCTAGGCTTGTGGTCGTGGGTTCTGTAAGAAAGCAGCCAGTGAGCTGTGTTCTTCCGTAGCCTCTGCATCATCTCCTGCTTCCAGGTTTCTGCCCTGTGTTCCTGGCCTGACCTCCCTAGATAACAGACTGCAAACTATAAAATGAAATAAACCCTTCCCTCCCCAAGCTGCTTTTGGTCAAGGAGTTTATCACAATGATTGAAAGCTATCTAAGAGATCCCCCAACTACTACCCAAGAGTACTCCTCAGAAGTCCCATTGCTTCTTTGAGCTCAGAAAGGGGTAAAAATAAATAACACTTCCTCCCCTCCCTCCTACGCTTTGTGTGCTAACCCATAAGCCACCCACTCCCTTTCTCCCATTCACCAGTCCTTCCCAGGGAATTTTACAACATGTGAGTGAGGTCACTGAAGCCATAAACAGCTAATGAACTGCTCTTTTGGATATCAAAACACAATAAAAGCTAGCACTCAGAACAGAAATGCCCCAGGTACAGGAGAGGGAGGCAAAAACAGTAACAGCCACAGGAAGGGAAAACTTTTTCTTTCATTCTTTTTCTTCCTCCTTTCTCTCTTTTCCTTCGATTTTTTCCTTCTATAGAATAGAATGTCTCCCAACTTCCCCTCTTGTCTCTTTGCTTCCTTCTTTCCTTTTTCTGGGGTTCAAGGTTTCACTTTATAACGAGGGGTGGCCTCACATTTGCCACCCTCCTGCCTCAGTCTTCCCAGATCTAGGATTACAGATGACTGCTACCACATCTAACTTGATTTCTGCCACAAACAACATCAAGACCCACCCCCATGAGTCTCTAGGGGGCACAAAGTACCCCACAGTGAATCACATCCATGCAGAGCTCCCCAGAGTCAAGAGCGGAAGATTTTCTACATGGTGATAGTTAATATTAAACAGAAATGTTGCATGGAGATCATCTTATGTGTAGAGATGATTTTAAGTATAAGACATGAAAAAAGGCATGTAAAAATCAATTGAGAGCCCCTGGTTAGAAGCCCCCATTGAGAGGCTGGTAGCATTGCCCAGTGGTACGGCTTAGTCCTCCCATGCACAAGGCTTTGGGAGTCTGTCTTCAACAACACCATCACTCTCTAGTAGCTCTGAACATTCAGAATATTTTCTCCACTGAACAAGAAGAGCCACAGATGAAACTGACAAAGGATTACAAGCTTCAAAGAAGAAAATTACAGATTAGATTCTGCCAAACCCACACAGGTTCTCAGACAAGGAAAGAGGGGAGCAAAGAAGTCCTGAATGATAAACATGTTCTCAGAGGCTCTGCCCTGAAATCAAACACAAGCAGAGATAAACAGTCACAGTACAGGCTGAGCACCCACCCGAGGACTTTCTGAAAGACTTTTTTAAACAACTCTCAAAGGCCAGTTCTCTCTATTCAAGGCTGGGAGTCCAGTTCACAGGTCCAACATTTCTGGAAAGCCATTTGGCAATCCAAATCAGGAGCCTCTGACCCAGAAATTTCCTTTCTGGAAAACAAGCCTAAAAGAAACAAACATGGAGCTGGAGAAATGGCTCAGCAGTTCAGAGCACTTGCCGCTCTTGCTAAGGATCTGGGTTCAGGTCCCAAAACTCACAAGGCAGCTCACAACCATTAGTAACTACAATTCCAGGGGATCCAACACCTTCTCCTGGCATCTAAGGGCACACATGTGATACACAGACATTCTTGAAAGCAGAACACCCATGTATATATAACAAAAAATTATTTTAAAAAATAAAACTTGAACCATAAATCAGCCAAATTATTTTTTAAATATTTCATTTTAAAAAATGAAATAAACTAAGTGCCTCATAACTCAGAAAGCTAAAGATATGGAGGCAACAGACCCATGAAGGGAGCGGGGAGACAGCTCAAAGGTAAGGCATTTGCTCCCAAGCCTGACTACCTAAGCTTGTTCCGCTAGACCCACATATGTGGACGGAGAAGACCAGTTTCTACAAGTTGTCCTCCAACTTCCATGTGAGCCACAGAATACATGTGCACACTCATATACAGACACGCATGTGTACGCACACACACACATACACACACACACACAAATAAAAATAAATAGATGTAAAAAATACTACTTTCAAAGTTGAACTTTTACACCTTTCCTTTTCTGAATATCTCTTGCAAACTGACTTCTAGAAGCAGATAAGAAAAATATGCTACGTCAAATCCACACCCTTGCATAGTCTACTACTCAACCAAGCAGAGGCCCACAGAAACATTCACTATCCAGCAGGGGTGTGGCCAACAGCCCTCCCAAAAAATCTGCCCCCCCTACATATTTTGTAAAAAAAAGTTTTTTGACATACAAGCCACACCCATGTCTTAACACCTAACTGTGGCTGCTTGCCTACTACAATCACCTATCAGAGATTTCACTTCCCACAGTCTCGGTAACCCACAGTTAACTATAAACTACCAAATGGAAGATTCCAGAAATAATCAATTCATGTTTTCAATCATGTACGTTTCTGAGTAGCACAATAAAATCTCAAGATGTCCTGTTTTGCCACACCTAATATGTGAATCAACTTTAAGTATAAAACAAGTTGTTAAAACAATGATTATATTCAAGTTACCATTATTTTATTTAACGGTGTCCCCCCAAGTGCAAAAGTGATGCTTGTTATTTTATTAGAGAATATCATTATAATTATTCTATTTCAGTATTAGTTATGGTTGTTAATCTCTTACCAAGTGATTGTGTGTGTGTGTGTGTGTGTGTGTGTGTGTGTGTGTGTGTGTCTGCATACACAACATGCACAACCCTCAGAGGCCTGGGGTGCTGGAACTTCTCAGTGATATGGTGCTGGAAACTGAACATGAGTCTTCTAGAAGAGCAGGAAGTGCTCTCAAATGTTGAGCCATACACCAACTGCCTCAGTTTATTTTTGTTAGGGAATTCTATCATAGCAATAGAAAAGTATAGATATATATATAGCTACACACACACACGAAAATGTACATGCGCCACAGTGAAGTGCATCTCTCATAGATAAGGGGGCAAGGGATGAGTGTATTTTTTTTTTGATGGAAATTCTAGGGTTTGTACTCTGCAGCCTTCATCACCTAATCCTTTCCAGTGACCAGGAAGGAATGGCTTAGAACGGAGCTGCCTCCAGCATACCTTTCTGACAATGACTGTGTGTCCAGCACCGTTCCACAAACTGCCCATTGATAACGGTGGCAGGGCAGTTGGTCTTGCCCTTGGCAGTGCCTGGACAGACATCCCCACACTCCTCATTGTCATCTTTGTTCAGCACGATGTAGTTGTCCTCCACAGAATCCAAGATCCGGGACCAGTCAATGGTGGCCAGGTAACAGAGCTCATTATTCTTCTCAATGCGGACAGAGCCCCGGGTGATGTTCATGAGGTTGTAGAGTCCCAGCTCCTTCAAGTGGACCATCTCAAAGATGACCAGGGCATAGTTGAAGAAGAGGCGGGAGCCTCGGATGACTGTAAGGTTGGGGAAGAGGTCTTTCAAACTCTCCAAGCCATAGACACGGAAAAGAAGCAGGTAGTCTGTGATCATGATGAGTTTGGGGAAACTGAGGTCTCGGAAATCTTCGGGTCTGGTTTTGAACATCAGGAGGATCTGCAGATGGCCCTCGATGACTGAGCAGTTCTCCAGCTCATGCAGCCTGGTCAGGTTGTTCCTGATGTCCATGCCAGGGCACACTAAAGGGCAGACAACAGAAACAAAGGAGATGAGCCAAGGACTCTAGAACAGCTAATGAGGCCAGAGTCAGGGAGACAACAGTGTTTGCTGTACAGGCATGAAGACCTGACGCCCATAGCCAGGACCCATGTAGTAAGCTGGTACAGCAGCATGTATCTATGCAGAGATAAACGGATTCCCACAGCTTATTGGGCTACTTGTATCAATGTACTCCAGGCCAGTAAGAGACCCTGTCTTAAGAAACAAAGTGGAGGGCTTCTAAGGAACGGTTGTCACTTGAAGAGACTTCTGGTCTTTAACACACACACACACACACACACACACACACAGGCTATATATCCTGAAGCACTGTAGATCAGCATATCACAGAGACTCCTGCACATCTATGCTCACTGCTGCTCTGCTCATAATAGCTATACGTGAAAGCAGTTTAAGTGGATAAATAATAAAGAAAATGTGGCACATATTGTAATATAGACATCTTCTCAATAGCCAAGTTATGAAACAAGCAATTGACACATGAGAACTAGACTATGGCTCAGCGTAGACCACTTGCCCAGCATGCATAAAGCCCCTTAGTTCCATGTCCAGCACATACTGAATATGGTGGTGCACACCTATAATCCCAGCATTTAGGAGGCAGAGACAGGAGGTGCAGGAGTTGAACGTCATCTTCGGCTACATAGCAAGTAAGAGGCCAACCTGGGCTATTTGAGACCCTGTCTTAAAAAATAATAATAATAACAGATAACAAAGAAAATATGGCATGTAGGCACAATGGAGTATTAGTCAGTCATGCAGAATGAAATAATTACATGTATTATATATGTACATGACAGAAGCAGAAAGGAGAGCAGTTAAGGTAAAGAAAGATGCCTGTGGGCAGAGGGCAGGCAGGGGTGATGAGCAAGGTACAATCATATGGACACATAAAATGAAACCCATTCTTCAGTATACCAACCAAAAGCCAGAACTCCTTTCCAATCTTCCTGGTTGTTAAGAGAAACAGTGCCACGGTCAATATAAGCAGGTGTGTCTCTTCCATATCCAGATTTCCTGAACTTTGTAGAGTTGCCCAGGAAAGGATGATCTGTTTCCAGGCTTTGAGAAGCCTCTATAGTGGTTCCCCACTGACTATACCAGCAGACATTGCCACCGACAGTATGTAAGAGCTCCCCTTCCTTAATATTCTCATCATTCTGATAAATAGCCATTGCCATAAATGTCCATCAATGAATGGATAGCGATATACAGTGTGCCAGAGATGTAACCGCACTTGTAACCGCAGTGATCAAGAGGCTGAGGCAGGAAGATTATGAGTTTAAGGATAATCTGGGATGCATGGACTAGACTGAAGGACATGGTTCAGATGTAGAGCTCCTGCCTAGACTCTCCCAATGAGGGCTGGGGTGTGGCTTAGGGGAAGAACCCCTGACTAGAATCTCCCAGTGAGGAGCTGGAGGTCTGGCTCTGTGTTAGAGTCCCTGCCTAAATTCTCCAGTGAGGAGATGGGCCAGTGGTTCAGAGGTAGAAGACCCTGCCTACTGTGCACAAGGCCTTCTGTCCAATCCCCATCAGAGAAGATGGGAAAGCTACAATTAGGGCCACTGCCAGCTTTGTGGTCACCCACTGTGGGCTCTGCATTTCAAATTCCTAAGCCAGCCCAGATGAATGGCTTTCCCTGTAAAGCAACCATGCCTAAATAATTCCTTTCAAAAGGCAAAGAACATAATTTCTTTGGCTGGCCCAGTGAGAAGCCTTAACATAATCATAACCCTATCTATGAGGCAATCGGCTGAAAGGAGAGTTGAGTAAGACATCAAGTGCAGAGGAAAGGGCAGCCGACCCCAGCCCAGGGCCCCTGAGCCTCAGCATGGAAGCTCTTCAGGAAGTGACTGACAGGAAAATGTACTCATATCAGAACAGGGCAAGGAAAAACTGAATGTCTTTGTTTTGTGTTCACCCACCTCCCTGGCTGGCTCTGCTTCCTTGGCCTGCCCTCCTGGCTGCCAATCAAGGTCTAATTACCTTTTACCTGGGTGTGGCAAGTGCTTCCCAGGAAACCCAACCTCCATCTTTTTGCTCAAACACAAAGGGAGTGCTGATTCTCCTAAAGGTGGGGGGCCTGCCAAGTTCCCACCCCCTCCACGCCTTCCCATGGCCCTGCACGCCTGGCAATCACAGTCCTCGATATTCCTAAAAACCCTCCACCCCTCAAGCCATGTGTGCTGGCTAGTTTTTGTCAACTTGACACAAGCTTGAGTCATCTGGGAAGAGGGAACCTCAGTTTAGAATCTGCCTTCATCAGACTGCCCTAGAGGCAAGCCTGTGGGGCATTTTCTCGATAATGATTGATTGATATGGGAGGAGCCATACCACTATGGGTGGTGCCTCCCCGAGACGGGTGGTACTAGATTGTCTAAGAAAGCCAGGAAGAGGTCCACTTCAGTTCCTGCCTCTGGGTTCCTGCCTTGACTTCCCTTCATGACAGACTAGGTTGTGAAGGTAGCTGTTGGTCATGGAGTTTATCAAAGCAACAGCAAACAAACTAAAACACCGTGCTAAGCAGTTACTCTCTCATAGTTACAAAACTCCCTGTTCCCAGTGTCAGATGGCCTGTTGGGAACAATAAAGGAAATGTTCAATTCAAGGGAAGGGCCCAGGCATTGAATGGTGTGCAATAGGTGCTCAGCTCATGTCACCTGTGTTGATGTGTATTTTCCTTCAATATGTAACATACATCTCTGCGTGAGTCTGTCATATGCACTCACAGTCCCCACCTTCACCCCCACAGCAAAGGACAAAGTTGTCATTCTTCCTCACATGCCTTCCACTATCTTTTTGAGACAGTTTCTCTCTGACCTGGAGCTTGCTGAGTGGGCTAAGATAGTGAGTGAGTGAGCCCCAGGACTCCGTCTGTCTCTTCCACCCCAGCTATGATTACAAGTACGAGCCGCCACTCCTGGATTCTTGGCTTCTGAGAAACAAATTCAGTTCCTAGTACTTGCAAGGCAAGTTCTTTATTGACTGAGCTGTTTCCCCGCTTCTATTTTAATCTTCCTCATCTTCCTTGTCTTCCTCCTCTGTCCCCATGCTCCTGAGGAAATAGCAAACAGCTTACCAGCTGAGCTACCTCCCCAACTCCTCCTGGCTACTCCCAGCCTCAACCTCCCAAGCCTCAAATCACAGGTGTGCCCCACCACACTCTGCTTAGCTCCAGGCCATGATCCCTTAGAGCCATTCAGAAGCCACCCACTCCAGCAGCCCTCCCTGATTGCCCTTCCTGTGAAGACCTCTATGAGTCTCCCCTTCTTTGTGTTCCTTCTATGAGTTAGCATTTGTCAGAATCATAGCATTTGTCAGAATTATAGAATTTGTGAGCACTTAGAATTTCTGCACTGGGAAGGTGGAAATAGGGGCTCCCTGGAGAGCACTTGCTAGCCAGGCTACCAAGGTCCAGGCCAGTGACAGACCATGTATTAAAAAAAAAAATAGGGCGTCTGAGGGACACCCAAAGTTGCCATCTGACCTCCACATAGATGTGCACATGTGTTTAAGTATATACACACTACATACAGGCATGCACACACACACACACACATGCACACATGCAAATACAAATGAACACACACAAAGGGATGGGTGAATCTAATCTGAGAATGACTCACAAAAGACGCAAAAGTGACTTGGGGAAGTACATCCCAAAGCTCTTGGATTTGGTGCTCTTGCTTCATAACCCTCACAGAGCACATTAAACTCTATTAAAGGAAAAGCCACACACTTATTCATGAGGAAGTTAGAAGCCCCAGCCCCAGGCGAGAGTAAAACTGCCACCCTGCTCGACACACTTGCCAGCCAGGCTCTGAACAGAGCAGAAGGTCCCCTGCAGTGGTGAAGTCTGGGCTGGGACACAGCTTTGAAGAGACCAGTACACCAGCTCAAATTCCACATAATCGCACCAAGCAGATCTGAGGTTCCTGACACCTCAGTGGTTTTCAAGCATGGACATATTGACAGGCAGAGACCCATAGACGTACTGTGTCAAGGTTACTCTTGATTGACAAGTGGACAGGATCTAGAAGCACACGGGGGACAAGCCTGTGTTGTGAGGAAGTCTCTATATTGGGTTAATTGGGATAGGAAGACCTACCCTGAATGTGGGCAGTGCCATCCCATGGGCTGGGCTCTTGGGCTAAATAGAGGAAGAGCAAGCAATGTTACAACGACTTAGTCAAGGGCTAGGGAAACAGCTCAGGGGTAACACACAAATATGAGGAGCAGAGTTCTGATTCCAGCACTCACAAAAATGATAGGCAGGTATGAGAGCCTGCCTGTAATCCCAGCACTTGGGAGATGAGGAGGACGATGCCCAGAACATGCTGGATTGATAAACTAGATGAATAGGTGAGTTATGGGTTCAAATGTGGAATCCTACCTCACTTGCCTCAAAGAAGACATGCAATATCAGCCTCTGCTCTCCACACATTTGCACAGATACATGCACTCAAACACATGCTAACATGCATAACATATCTTTTGCACAGATGCAAAAAAGAAAAAGGCTTAGTAAAGTCCTTGCTGAACAAACATGAAGAGCTGTGTTCCATCCTCAAAACCCGCATATAAAAAGCAAGCACAAATGCATACACTTAGAGTTCTAGTGCTGGGAAGACAGACACAGGAAGATCCTGGAGGCCCACAGGCATGCCAGCCTACCTGAAACAGTGAGACCCTGCCTCAAACTAACAAGGTGGACAGCACCTGAAGAATGACACAAGGATGGTCTCTGGTACACTGCTGTAATAGTGGCACACGTGCTTTGGGAATAACCAACCACTATCTGAATGGGCTTAAGGCCCACTCCATGAGATGGAATCCATACCTGAAGATGCTAAAGTGGTCAAGAACCTGAGACTAGATAGATCATGGACCCGGGGAAAACCTAATAAATAATTCTGCTAAAGGAATATAGCAATAAAATCACTCCTAATAACATACTCAGTGCCTCACTCAGCCATCATCAGAGAAATTTCCTCTTGCAGTACATGGGAGACCCACAACTAGACAATGTGTAGAAACTGAGAGACCTTGGAACACTCAGTCCTCAAAGGGATGTCACACCCCTCCCCACAGGAATCAGGAAGCTAAGCAGAAGAGAGCGCAAAAAGACTGTAGAGTCAAGAGGTGATGGACAACTCCAAGAAAACAGTGTCTTCCAAACACAGTAGGACTAGAGAGCACATAAACTCTCAAAGACCATAGCAGTATGCACAGGGCCTACACAGGTTCAATCCAGACTGAGTACCAGCACTGAGAGGGGGAAGTGGAAACAGGCTCCCGCTTCTAACCAGGAAAAAAGTCATCAGCAATTGATACACCCACTGACAAAGGAAAAATGAGTTATCCCCGGTGGATTATCTCTGAGTATATTAACTTCAGGGTAGGCCTCATGCCCAGGAGTAGTTGGCCAACACAAATCAAACTCAAAGGTATTTTTGTAAACCTTTTTTTG
>JAQHUG010000433.1:1187801-1199321 GCA_028555095.1 Dicrostonyx torquatus | reverse complement strand
TCTCCTGTGCCCATGTATTGCAGGCTACTTCCCACTTTCTCTTCTATCAGGTTCAGTGTGGTCGGATTTATATTGAGGTCTTTAATCCATTTGGACTTGAGTTTTGTGCATGGTAATAGATATGGGTCTATTTTCATTCTCCTGCAGGTTGACATCCAGCTATGCCAGCACCATTTGTTAAAGATGCTTTCTTTCTCCCATTGTATAATTTTAGCTTCTTTGTCAAAAATCAGGTGTTCATAGGTTTGTGGATTAATATCCGGGTCTTCAATTCAATTCTATTGGTCAATGTCTTTGTTTTTATGCCAATACCAAGCTGTTCTCATTACTGTAGCTCTGTAATAGAGTTTGATATCAGGGATGGTAATGGCTCCAGAAGTTCCTTTATGTATAGGATTGTTTTGGCCATACTGGGTTTTTTGTTTTTCCATATAAAGTTGATTATTGTTCTCTCAAGGTCTGTGAAGAATTTTGTTGGGATTTTAATGGGGATTGCATTGAATCTATAGATTGACTTTGGTAGAATTGCCCTTTTTACTATGTTGATCCTACCAATTCAAGAGCATTGGAGATCCTTCCATTTTCTGGTATCCTCTTCAATTTCTTTCTTCAAAGCCTTAAAGTTCTTGCGATACCCCTCAATGGAAGAATGGATAAAGAAAGTGTGACACATCTACACATTAGAATACTACTCAGTGGAAAAAAAATGACATCTTTAATTTTGCTTGCAAATGGATGGAAATAGATAACACTATTCTGAGTGAGATAACACAGACCCAAAAATACGAATGTGGTATGTGCTTACTCATTAGTGGATTCTAGTGATAAACAAAGGACATTGAGCCTATAGTTCGCAATTCTAGAGAACCTAAGTAATAAGGTGAACCCAAAGAAAAACATATATAGATCCTCCTGGAAATTGGAAGCAGACAAGATTGCCAGGCAAAAGTTGGGAGCATGGGGGTGGGGGTGAGGCAGAGGGAAGGGGAGAGGGACAGAGAGAAGGGAGAAGGGGAGGGTTGGGGAGAGCTTGGGGGAGTGGGAGGGTGGAGATGGAAGGGCAGATATGGGAGCAGGGAAGAAGATATCTTAATTGAGGGAGTCATTTTGGGGTTGGCAAGAGGCTTGGCTCTAGAGGTGTTCGTAGATGACCATTGGATGTCCCCAACTAGGACCCTGGGCAGTAGAGGAGAGGGTGCCTGAACTGGCCTTATCCCGTAGTCAGACTGATGACTATCTTGAATATCACCATAGAACCTTCGTCCGGTGACAGATGAAGATAGAGATGGAGATCCACATCGGAGCACTGGACTGAGCTCCCAAGGTCCAATTGAAAAGCATAAGGAGGGAGAAAATGAGCAAGGAAGTCAGGACCGCGAGGGGTTGGTCCACCCACTGAGATAGTGTGCCTGAGCTAATGGGAGCTCACCAAAGCCAGCTGGACTGGGACTGAATGAGCATGTGATCAAACTGGAATCTCTGAATGTGGCTGACAATTGGGGCCGACTGAGAAGCCAATGATAATGGCACTGGGATTTGTCTCTACTGCATGTACTGGCTTTTTGGGATTCTAGTCTATTTGGATGCACACCTTCCTAAGCCTGGATGGAGTAGGGAAGGCCTTGGACTTCCCACAGGGCAGGGTACCCTGCCCTCTCTTAGGACTGGAGGGGGAGGAGGGAGAGTGAGTGGGGGAGGGGGAGGGAAATGGGAGGAGGGGAGGAAGTGGAAATTTTGAATGGTATTATTTATAAAGCAATAAAAATAAATAAGATTTAAATTTAATTAAAATTAGATAAATAAGTAAGTAAATAAATAGAAATGGAGGAAATGTGCAAAGTAAGTAAAAGTCAGTCTGAGAAAGCTGTGAAAGGCTTTAGCTCCAGGGTGGTTCTTCCTACCTCCACTAATGTAATCTAGCTAATCCCTCACTTCCATACCATACTCTCCCAAGTGGAGATAATCCTGCAAAGATGTGCTTACAGATTCTGGCAAATTGTCCACCAATCTTAAGCATCGTGCCCTGTGATGGCCCCCTCAGAATCCCCCCAGTGGTGAACAGATTTACATCTTTTATTCTCTTTTGTCACTTATATTAGTCACTTTTGTCATCACTGTGGCTAAAAACACCGACCAAAATAGTTTAAGGAAAGAAAGGTTATTTTGGCTCACAGTTGAAAGGAGGTAGTCTCTCCTGGCCTGGATGACAAGATGCCAGGAGGGGGACATGGCTTATCACTTTGAATCTGCAATCAGGAGACAGAGAGCAATGAATGTTGGTGCTTGGCCCACTTGCTCCCTTCCATGTACTAGGACTCGAGTCCAGGGAATGGTGCTGTCCTCAGTTAATCTGGGTCTCCCTACCTCAGTTAACCTCATTAAGATAGCCCCTCATGGGGCTGGAGAGATGGCTCAATGGTTAAGAGTACTGACTCTTCTTCCAGAGGTCCTGAGTTCAATTCCAAGCAACCACATGGTGGCTCACAACCATCTGTAATGAGATCTGATGCCCTCTTCTGGGGTGCAGTTACACATGCAGGTAGTATACTGTATACATAATAAATAAATAAATCCTTAAAGAAAAAGATAGCCCCTCACAGACATGCCTAGGAGACTCTAGATCCTGTCAATCTGACAGTCAATATCAGCTATCACACAAGGGAATTTGGCATACTAAAAAAAAAAAAAAATCTCAGCAATTAAAACAGGACTCTGTTTAAGACAGGGAAACTGGAAAAGTTTATCGGGGTGCAAAAACTTTTCAAAGTATTTTTAATACTTATTTTCAATTATGTGTACCCATGTATGGGTTTGCACACGAGTGCAGTACCCACAGCATCCAGAAGAGGGTGTCAGACCCCCCCGAATAATAAGCACTTGTGGCTGTGCAACATGAGTACTGGGAACTGAACTCAAGTCCTCTGCAAGAGCAGCAAAAAGCCTTGGCTGCTAACTTATTGCTATAGCCCCTATACAGTGTATTTGATCATATCCATCTATCATTACCTCCCTCCAACTCCCCCGAGAACCTCCACTCCTTCCCCCTTCCAATTTCTTGTCTTTTTATTTAAATTGTTACTAATAACTCCCTGAGTGCAATTAGTGCTGCCCTTATGTGCATGAGTGTGGGGCCACCTCCCAGCAGCCACACCCCCAGAGGAGAGTCTCCCTTCCATAGGGGTCATCAATTGCCAATAGCTCCCCTAATAAGGGTGTTGCCTCAGGAGCCCTCCTCCTTCCATGCTGAGATTTTTTTTACTGTCTTGACTTTGTCCAGGTCTTGTGCAAGGAACCACAACTGACATGTCTGGAAGAGGAACCATAAAGATGTGTCTGTGCCTTTGTGAGTTTTTATGAGCTATCTGTGTGCAGTGTCCTTGGGGTCTGGAAGGCATTGGATCCCCTGGTTTCCCTGTGAGCTGCCTTGTGAGGGTCCTGGGAACCAAACTCTGGTCTTCTGCAAGGGCAGTAAACACTCTTAATTGATCCACCATTGCTCCGGTCAAGTTAACCTGGCAGCAGGTGTAGTTTGAGTGCACATTGAAGTGGTGTTACTGCAACTGAGCGGGTGAAGATATAACCCAGGATGGACCTGAACTCATGACTGTCGGGCCTCTGCCTCTTAAACATACCCTACTCAGTGAGTGCCACAACCGCTTTAGCTGAGCTGCTAAGGCTGGAAAGCAGGCAATTATCACATGCGCAAAGGAAGTTATAAAGATAAGTCAGTCAGCAAAGATGACTGTGAACAAAATAAAGCAGCTAAATGTGATTTTTAAAAGGTAACAATAAGATTACGGGCAGGAGGGCCAAGAAAGGGGGGCCCTATGACATATCGATAGCGGGAGTCCTTGGCTGAATGCGTTTGTCTAGTGGGCATATGGCAGGAAGTCTGGCGTGCACTCACACCCTTCTTTAGCACTAATGTTGCCACTGCCCAGTGGGGGAAGAAAGAAAAACAAAAGAAAAACCTCAATATCATAAAATACATTGTGGCCAGGCAGTGGTGGCATATACCTTTATTCGCAGCAATTGGGAGGCGGAGGCAGGTGGACCTCTGTGAGTTCGAGGCCAACCTGGTCTACAGAGTGAATTCCGGGACAGCCAGGACTACATAAAAAGGAAACCCTATCTCAAAACAAAAACAAAAAAAAACCACAAAAAACAAAAATAATGAAAGCAAACAAACAAATAAATAGCATACATTGTGTTTTACTCTGCCTTTAAGAAACTGGGTTGTCTCTGAGATTCCATCTTACACCTGTAAGAATGGCCAAGATCAAAAACACTGATGACAACCTATGCTGGAGAGGGTGTGGGGAAAAGGGAACACTTCTGCATTGCTGGTGGGAATGCAAGCTGGTACAACCCCTTTGGATGTCAGTGTGGAGATCTCAGAAAATTAGGAAACAACCTTCCTCAAGACCCAATAATACCACTTTTAGGTATATATCCAAAGGATGCTCAATCGTGCCACAAGGACATGTGCTCAACTATGTTCATAGCAGCTTTGTTTGTCATAACCAGAACCTGGAAACAACCTAAATGTCCCTCGACCGAAGAATGGATAAAGAAAATGTGGTGCATTTACACAATGGAGTACTACACAGCAGAAAAAAATAACGACAGCTTGAATTTTGCAGGAAAATGGATGGAACTAGAAAACATTATTTCGAGTGAGGTAACCCAGACACAGAAAGACAGTTGTCACATGTACTCACTCATAGGTGGCTTTTAAACATAAAACAAAGAAAGACAGCCTACAAACCATAATCATAGAAAAATTAGACAACAATGAGGACACTAAGAGAGACTTACATAGACCTAACATACATGGGAAAGTATAAAAAGACAAGATCTCCTGAGTAAAATGGGAGCATAGGGACATTGGGGGAGGGTTGAAGGAGGGAGGGGAGAGGCAGGGAGGGGAGCAGAAAAAAATGTAGAGCCCAATAAATATCAATAAAGAAAAAAAAGTTTTAAAAAAAAGAAACTGGGTTGTCATTGTGGGAGTTAACAGAAAGCTATTTTGGCGGTCCATCTCAATCTAGTCAAAAAGGCTAAGATCAAGAAACTAAACATCAGCCTACTATGGTGGCGCATGCCTTTAATCCCAGCCCTTGGAAGGCAGGCAGGCGGAGCTCTGAGAGTTCGAGGCCAGCCTGGTCTACAGGGTGAGTTCCACAACAGTCATAGCTACATAGTAAGACCTCACCCCAAAAATAAAAACAAATAACAACAAAAAAAGAAAGAAAAGTAAAAAGTGATGGCGTGGATCTATGGAAAAAGGACACTTACTCACTTCTGATAGGAGTGCAAACGGGGGCAACCACATGAGACATCCGTGTAGCAGCTCCTCAGAAAGCCAGAAACAAATTTACCACGTGACCCAGCGCTCCCGGGCACACGGCCACTGTACTTTATATCCCACCGGAGAGACTCCTGCTCACTCATGCTTAGGGGCCTCTATTCACAATAAATGGGGTCTCAGTTAGGATTTCTACTGCTGTGAAGAGACACCATGACCACTGCCACTCTTATAAAGGAAAACATTTAATTGAGGGTGGCTTACAGTTTCAGAGGTTTAGTCCATTGTCATTATGGTGGGACATAGCAGCATGCAGGCAGACATGGTGCTAGAGTTGCTGACAGGTTCACATCTGGTCCACAGACAGTAAAAAGCCCACTGCTACAGTGACACACCTACTCCAACAAGGTCACACCTACACAACACTCATTCTTTACCCTAATAAACACCTCAGCTTCTTCCACCCCTGAAGGTGACAGCATCACTTCACTCTGTCTCCAGCTCTGCACCTTCTGTGGACTGGGTCACAGGAAGCCCACAAAGCTTTCTAGTCATCAAGAAAACCTGTGACCCAGTACCTCAGCACACACAGGAAAGCTCCAGAATCTGAGAATATTTTTCTCTTATTACCCATCAACTGCAGCCACTCCCACATCCCATAGGCAGAGTCACATTTTTCCACCCTTGGTTCCAGGAATGGTGCACACCCCACACACACATAGACACACCACTGCCTCAGATACACCCCACTAGAGCCTCCCTACCCATCTGTAGAGGAGGAAAAGACCACTAGGTCGATTCCGTCAGCTCACAACTCATGCTTGCTCTCTGCGCATGCCCATCTTGTGGTCTTCACTCCTGCATGTCTGCATCTGGGGGCAGCTTTTCCCCTTTGTGTCATCTTGCCCCTCGCAGCCTCCCCCACTCTGCCTCCCCATTGTGTAGCACGAATTCTACTTGCTCTTAATGATTAAAACCCAGAGTCAGATATTAGGAGGTGAAACCTGAAAAAGCTAGATCAGTTGTTCTCAGCCTTCTTAATGCCGTGACCCTTTAATACAGTTCCTCATGTTGTGGTGACCCCCAACCATAAAATTATTTTAGTTGCTACTTGACGACTATAATGTTGCTACTGTTATGAATTAAAATGTAAATGTCTATGTTTTTGACCCCTGTGAAAGTGTTGTCCGACCCCCAAAGGGGTTGCAACCCGCGTGTTAAGAACCACTGATCTAGACCTCTTCTAATTGTAGTAGAACATGCTGAGTGTTATGAAATGGCACGAGATGGACCTTGGCGCGTCCACGGAGTCCCACGGTGGGTGAGGGACAGAAAGACCTTACAGACAGAGCTTACATGGGGAGTTTTATTGGGAGAAGGGAAAGAAGTGTGAGAAGGGAAGGGTGAGGGGAGAGAGAGAAAGAAAGCACAGAGCAGCTTCATGGAAAGAGGAAGAGAGAGGGAGAGGAAGAAAGAGACAGATGCAAAGCGAGAAAAAGAAAGAGGAAAAGGTAGGCAGAGTTCCACCTTTTAAAGAGACAAGGTATGGCCTGCTCTGCATGCAGGTGTGATGCACTCTGCCAGGTCCCCAAGGGGTGGGGCCAGGTGTGCCTGAATGCTAACACTGAGTACTTAGTGCCAGTCTTAACATTGGCCAGAGAATTTTGTCCCTAAAGTGGACAGCAATAGATGCACAGACTTATAACTGGTCTGAGGCATAAGCATGATAATGAGTGAACGCTGAGTGTTCTGCCATAAATGAGACATCTATATCAACCCCACAAAGGCTCAGGGTATGCTGCCGCAGAGAGGCAGAACGAGAGGATGGAGAGGAGTGCTGTGAATGCTGTCTTCTGGATGTGACATGGGCACTGCGCTCATGAACCACCACCATCGTTCACCATTCCAACAGGAAGCACTAGCTGGGTCTTATGGGTTACCAAGTGGGAGCACTCAAAAGGAGAGGAACATATTGTGGGGGCCAAAGGAACACTGGGAAAAAGAATCTGCAGTGGATATGACCAAGATACATTGTATACATATCAATATAGACTTGTATTAAATTGTCAAGAGCAAATAAAAAACAAGAAGACTTTTAAATTAAAATTAAATTTGCTACTTAAACATTTAGGATCCAGTGACATTAGACACACTCACAGGTGTACAGCCAACAGCACCTCCCATCTCTCACCTTCCTAAACTTTGAATGCTCAGCACTAACCCCTCATCTCTCTCCCCACCCCACCCCCACCATTCTACTTTCTGTCTCTGTGGTTCTGGTGACTTAGGGACCTCCTATGTATGGAATCATGTAATGTGTGTTCCTTTATGAATGCCCTTTTTATTGAGCACTGTGTTCTCAAAGTTCAACCATACTGAAGTAGGTATCGGAGCTGCCTTCCCTCTTGAGTTGAGTAATACTCTGTCACACACACACACACACACACACACACACACACACACACAGAGCACGTTTTGTTTGTCTGCTCTTCTTGGTGGGTGTTCATGTTGTAGTCATCTTTTAACTCTTGTGACTAGGGCTATTGTGGACATTGGAGGAGGATGAGCAGATGGGGAAGGAGATGGAACAAGAAGAGATGGAGCCAGGAGATAAACAGGAAATGGGGGGATAAGGAGATGAAGGAAGAAGGCAGAGAGAAAGAAGGGGTGGAGGAGGACATGAAAGAGAAAGAGGGGTTGATCAAAGATAAAGAGATGGAGAGGGAAAGAAGGCGAAGATAAAGGAGGAGATGGGGAGATGAGGAAGCAATAGAGGAGGAGGAGGGAGGAGGAAATAGAGGATGAGATGGGGAAAAGATGGAAGAGACGTTGGTAAGTGTAGGCCACCCGGAAGAATGGTCTGTAGTCAAAGGCCAACTACAAGTGGTAGAAGTATAGAGGGTCCTGCTTGTCAAGAATAATGTATAAAAATGCCATTTATAACAGCTAAGTCCCAGGATTGGCACAAAATCATACTTTGTAGATGTAACAGTTGTTGAGACTGGATTCTGAAAGGGGGGAGCTTGAGAATCATCATAGCATCCTGGGAGGGGGACCTTGAGAGTCATCATAGCATCCTGGAAGGGGGACCTTGAGAGTCATCATAGTATCCTGGAAGCGGGACCTTGAGAGTCATCATAGCATCCTGGAAGGGAGAGCTTGAGAGTCATAGCATCCTGGAAGGGAAAGCTTAAGAGTTATCATAGCATCCTGGAAGGGAGAGCTTGAGAAGTCACTTGGACTTAAAAGTGTGATAAAAGCACCTACTGGAGGATCCTCCCCAGTCTGACTCAGGAAGGCCATGTTTGGGGGAAACAATAGGCTTGGAGTTATTTTCCTCAGATCCCCTGATGTAACTCAGGGCCACCCACATCCACCTGTCAGGAAAGCAGTTGGACGTCAACACTGTTTTTGTATTCTCCCAAAACTTCCAGCCCAGGCACCAACTGACTCTATCTTACTCAATAGCCACATTTGGAAAAGGAATAGGCAAGAAGAAAGAGGATGAATAGGAGGAGGTGGGGAGGAGGAATGAAAGCCATTTAAAACACTTTAGGGGCAAAGGAGATAAATTAAAGAAAGAGACAGGATACATATATGGATAAATGCATTGAATTGATGGACAATTTAGTAGAAGATGATGGATAGATAGATAGATAGATAGATAGATAGATAGATAGGTAGGTAGGTAGGTAGATAGATAGATAGATAGATGATGTATAAATTTGATGGAGACATTAATAAGAAGGAGCTGCTAACAAGATAGCTCAACAGGTGACAGGTAAGGGCTCTTGACACACAAGCCTGATGATCTAATTTTGAAATTAGATAATCCATTCTTGAAAGTTGTCATCTGACTTTCACATGTGCCAACATTTACACAGACATGACAGAGAAAGACAGAGAGAGAGAAAGAGAGAGAGAGAATAGTGATAAAAAAAAAAAGAAAATAGAGTGAAAATAGATTGGATGGATATATTGATTGATTAATAATTCATAGACCAAATGAACTATCATCATATTATCTATAAGTGATAGATGATGATAAATGATGATTGATAGATAGATGATAGATAGATAGATAGGAAGATAGACAGATAGATAGTTAGATAGATGATAGATAGCAGACATGGGCTAGATCTCTAAGTACTAAAAGACATAACCACATCTACCCTAGACCTCTCTGGATACCTAGGTTCATAACCATCTGGCACCTGCATTTCTACCTTTGTGTGGGTCTGTGAGCCCATGTCTCTAGGTACATCTCTATCTATACTTTTGAATGTTGGCCTTACACCTCCAAGACCATGACCAAGCAATCTAGCACCCTCAAACTCCAATCTCACCCCTGTTCCCACCCTCATCTCTCCTACTAACTGAATCTGACCCTGATCCTCCTCCCTCCCCATTGGATATACTCTCTATTTCAAGATCTGGAATAGCTCCAGAATTGCAGTGGGTCCTGGGACATTCCCAGGACTGCAGTGGGACCCAGGACTGCTTGGGGCTGGGATATCTTAGTGATCTGGGCACCTGGGAGCACATCTGGCTCTTTTGGAATGCTGTCTCTGCTCAGAAGCACCCTTCAGGGGTCTGTGTCTCTCGACTATTCTCTAAGCCTTCTTTGGTTCTAGTTTTGTGTTTTGTCTTTATTTTCTTCCCATTTAGGGAATCTTCTTATTTTTCACACTTAAGTTATGTGTTAGTGAGTTTCTCTAGGAGAACAGAGTGGATGTATGTATGTATATACATTTATATATACACATATATTAATATTAGAAGGGGATTTATTAGGTTGGCTTACATGATATGGACCTTCACACTGGAGAGCTGAGAACTCAGTAGTTTTTCAGGCTACAAGTTTGTCTAAATCTGAAGGCCTGGAAGATGGAAGAACGGCTGTCTTTAGTCCATGTTAGAAGAGGTTGGGTTCTGCTGTCAGGAAGGAGTGCAGCTGTGCAGCAAACACAATTGCCAATGAGGGTTGAAAGGGGGAGCAGATAAGAACAAAGTTTGAGGGTGGAGAAGGACTCAGGTCCCACTGCAGTCGTGGGAATGTCCCAGGGCCCACTGCAATTCTGGGGATATTCCATCCCCCACTGAAGTCCTGGGGATATCTCAGGCCCCCTTGCAGTCCTGGGCTTTGAGAACTAGTTCTTGCAGTCAGATGACTGGATTCTGAGTCTGTGGGAACCTTGCAAGAGAGACCTTCACATCTGGAACCTCCCTGTCCCTGGACACCATGCCCTTCCTTCAGAGTTCCCAGAGTCCCTGGCACACACAGAGGAAAAGGAAGGCCGTCAGCACAGGTCATCCTTGTGAGCTAGCTGCTGGGGTGGAGACACAGAGACCTTTCCAGAAAAACCAGAGAAGTGGCTGGAAAATTCCAGGTACAGGAAATGCAAATGTCATGAGGTGGATAGGGAGCTTCCCCCACAGGACGGTGGAAACTGAGGCCAGTAGGCCCAAATTGCTGACCCTAGAAAACATCCCCTCTTGGCTGTGTCCATGGGTAAGTCAGGCAGAGAGCCAGGCACCATCCTCACTCTCACACCTTAAAGAAAGCACAAAATCCGGCTCACACCGCCTGTTAGAGAGCCAAGGCTGAATTTCTGAATCTTTTGTCTTCTCCTCCTGGGGGCTAAGATGACAGATGTGCACCCCATGCCCAGTTCACGCAGTGCTTCATGCATGCACCCAGAGCCTTGTGCGTGTTAGATAGCATTACACCAACAGAGCTGCATCCCTAGCCTCACTGCCTGCCGAGTATCTGTGCATTCAGATTCGGCCTTCTTTTCTCTTTCATGTATCTTCAGGACTTGTCCCCTAAATGACATTAATACTATTGCTGGAGCCTTTAGGACATAAGCCTGGGCTCTGGCAATCCCAAAAGGATGATAATCTCAGCCACTCATCCGCAGGACTCCAACTAAAGAGGCAAGCAAGTGTGGAAGGATAGCCTGGTCATAAAGCACTTGCCTTGCAAGCATGAGAATCTGAATTTGATCCCAGAAATCACATAAAAATACCATGGGTGGTATACACTTATATTCCCAATGCCAGGGAAGCAGAGAAAGAAGGGTTCCTAGGCCTGCTGGCCAGCCTGCATAGCCTGATCTGTGAGCTCCAACATGTGAGAACTTGTCTCAAAGGAGATGAACAGCCTTCCTGAGGGTCAGGGTGGCACTGGAAGTTGTCTTCCACCACACACA